>OZ007567.1:116424680-116492180 GCA_963931925.1 Onchidella celtica | reverse complement strand
GAAATATTTTTAAATTTTAACATTATTTATCTTCCTACATATCCCGTCTACAGTAAATCCGGCTCCACAATGAACTCAAAATAAAGCCCAGGACAGTTCCTGCAGAAAGCTCTTAATGACCTCCAAGCCAAGCCTGCATGTAAAGTTTAAATGTTATTTGGTTCATCGTTTTGTGCATACAGCAGGATAAACACCAGAGAGGACATTAGGACATTGACAACAGTGAATAATTCACAGGGATCTCCGAACGATCCAGTACATATTTCTGGCTTATAAGTGTCAAAACGCCCAGCCGTCCAAAACCGATTAAACTCTGTATGTAGCAACATTTTGCTAAGCCACCGCCTTCATGTGTATCTGGTCTCACTTCCGGGTCCAATCTTCTGCACGAGTCCAATGCGTGCTGATCAGCGCACAGTTATAGTCACAAATGTCCACTCACTTCCAGTCAGTAATGGTCCAAGGAAAGACACGTCACACTTTCTGCATCCATGAAAAAATGAGTGCACGTACTGAGCTCACAAAATGAAAAAAACAACAACAATTCAAACGTTCCATTTCATCCCGATTCCGGCAACTTGAAATTCATTTGATGACATCGCACAGCAATGAAGAATGACCAGATTTATTTAACTCATTACAATCAGAAGTCTATGTCAGCAGATTGTGTTCCAGTGAATTGTCTGAGTTTTTCATCCCAGTTCAGAATAGTGTTAAGATTACAGAGTTCGAAGGTCACTTTAATGTGGCCTGCTGAAGTCATTTTCACTGTCGGAGCCCCGCAGTATTTCCCGTAACCAAACTGCAGTGGGCAAATTTTGACATCCGAAGAAATCTCGCCGCAGTTCTCGGTTAGAGTAGGGCGGCCTAACATTGCAAGGGGCGCCAGAGAACGTCACGTGGATGTTGCCGTTGTTAGCGTGGGTGGGGGAGGAATTCTCCATCTTGTCATCGATGTTCTGACAGAGAATAAACAACAAAAACAATAACATCAACAATAAATCCATTTGAAGCAATACGAGAAATATTACGACATTGCAGCGCGTCTACCTCATTTCTGCACCTCTAGTAGTTGTAGAATCCTAAAGCTTACACATTTCCTATTGGGTAGTAATCTTCACAAACCGTTAAACAGAAGTTTGCCAAGCGTGAAAAATTTGGAAATGAATCTTTTGAAAATCTCCGACTGTCACGAGTCGACCACAGTCTAGGTTGTACTAAGAGTTCACGCGAGTGCGTGGGTTGTTTATTAGACCGAACTTGTTGATCGTGATTTGGGTCGCGAGGAGGGTGAGCTAATTATTACTTTCGCGAGGTCATCAGCAGTTATGAGACTAGCTATGGCGGTCAGCCAATGAGAATGCAATATTTGCACGTTTTTTAAAATTCAGAACCAAATTGAGGCGTGCAGGGTAGAGTGGACTTCGCCTCCTGTCATCGTGCAGATTTGCTAGGCATCTAGATCTATATTTGTGGACTTGAGATTTTTCGTTGCAAAAGGCTTCTGAACCACTCAACACTCAGACTTCAAATTTTATATGGTACATCAGAATGGATGTAAGGGTGCACAGTTTTTAATAGAAGTCTCAAATCGGTGTATTTTTTTTTATTGGAAGTTTATTGTTTCCCCAATTTTAGATCTATTTCGAGTCATGGTTCGCCATTTTAAGGTTTGTTATCACTTCCTGCCATGTGTTCACTATCAAACACTAACCCGTGCGCAAATCATGCTATTGTACGGGATGCGCAGGGTGTCAACTCACAAAGGCTGAGCAGTAAGACTTATTTAAAAACAAACAAACAAAAAATAAAATAAACAAATAGTAACAGGCCAGATGAAGCAGGTCCATAATAACCACCCAGAACTGAAACTAATATTCAAACCGATTTATCCCGGGCAGGGCCGGGGACCTCAGCTAGTAAATAATAACTTTATTGTAGGGCAGGGTAAAAGCCCGTCCCTCATACGAAAAGCTAGTTGAACATTAGTATTGTTATTTTATTTCATTGAGCCTCCCTTGAGGAGGAAGAAAGTGTCTTTAGAAAGAATGAGAGAGTGATTTACCGTTATATTCAGTCTGACTATAAAGTAGTTGGTTAGAGTTTGGCTTTTCCCATTGCAATTCCTTTGGTGTATTGATACATTCCATCATTACATTTATAATTATGCAGTGGAATTGACAATAGATTTTACGGCCCTGCAGGTCTGGCCAAACATAAAATACTTTCGTTTGTTTAATTATTTACGTGTGTGTTTCGGCATCAGCTTGTCCGAGGTGAGAGTGTAGGACCTGTCACACCGAGTGCTATATCCCCACAGCACATCACCCCACCTCGTGACACCCGATTAAGCCATTCATTGGTAGACTCAAATTCGGTGGGATCATAGAAATATCGGTGTCCGTATTGCTCAGGGCGAGTAAAGACACCTATGGTGGGATCGTACTTGTGTTCAAATAACTATGAATTTTTTGACCAGTAGCTTTACTGTTATTTGATACCTTGCGACGTTTGGCTGCTGGTACAATGAAATTCTAGTCTAATTTTGTCTGTTTTAATAATTGTACCGATTATCTCACCCTGAAAATGTGTGTGGTACACGCTCGTGTGTCGTTCTGGGCCACCCAGTGATCAGAAAACTCATTGTTATGTGAGTAATCGAACCCCTTGCCGCTGCTAAACACCAGAACATTCTGATGATGTTTGGAGTGTTTGACAGCGTGGACAATCTCCCCAGAGTAACTTTGGTCCACGATGATCTGGACTTGCTTGGCCACACAATCTGCCGTGTCCGCCAGGAGCTCGTCCACTTGGTATTTCTCGGCTTCCTCGGCCTGGGAGTTGAACGGAAACAGAAAAATCAGACTTTGGCTGACGACATCTTGGTATGTATAAAAAAGGCGAATAAACAACCACAACAACAAAAAAACGCGTAGTTGCAGCAAAACTCAAACCCCCTGCCCCCCCCCCCCAACACACACACACACCAAATATTTGACGATATTCTTACCAAATCCAGTAGTTCCACGGCAGAGGTGCCCAACCTTTTTCCTTCTTTTTACCCCAGTAACTTTTCGAACGTAAACAAAGTAAATTTACCCCACCCTGATTTATTCAGTGATTTGAATTTGAATGTAAAGCAAAAACGATCAAGGCGAAAAGTTAAAATACTGTTTTGAATATGACTAAGTTCGGGCTCTTTCCGTTTTGATGCGCCCGAACTAATGAGACAGATTTATTTCGGTCTCACCAGTACGTGAGGTTTAACTCCATAACCCCACAGGTCACACACAAACCAAGACGTTTAATTCCATAACTCCACAGGTCACACACAAACCAAGACGTTTAATTTCATAACTCCACAGGTCACACACAAACCAAGACGTTTAATTCCATAACTCCACAGGTCACACACAAACCAAGACGTTTAATTCCATAACTCCACAGGTCACACACAAACCAAGACGTTTAATTCCATAACTCCACTGGTCACACACAAACCAAGACGTTGAACTCATCTCCCGGTGCACTACCAGCCTACAGGAAATAACAATGAACACTTTTCTGTCCTTACTATTCCATCTCCCTGTAGATCCCACAATAACATAGATCCGTCGTGCATGGCTGGACTGTTGAGGTAGATAAGCAGAGAATCCACACAGTTTGGAGATGAGCACATTCTCTGGATGTGGTACCTGAAAGCCAGTTTCATGGCCGCGGGGTGAGCTGTCTGGGAAGATTCTTCTGGAACTGAACAATATATCAATACCAAATTTAAAATATAGTGACCATAATTATGTGAGAAAACTCAGCTCCGTGGACAATGACATCAGACAACAATAAAGATAAGACGGGAATGCACAAAATTTTCCTTTTTTAAAAAAAAACTAAAACTTCAGTAGAAAGGAGCCAATAAAAAATGGCATCAAGACTATCATTTTAAACACAAAAATATGCATCTAAATGGGGCAATTTCAGTAGAAATTACACATTTTCTGTTGTGTATTTTATTGAGTAAAGAATGACCAAAGACTGTATTGCTTATCTAGAAAAAATGGTTATGATGTGCCAGCAAGGTATGACGTCACCCCTATTGGAATGGAGTGACTATGTAACCACCGTTCAACGAATCGCATTTAGCTAATTAATATAATAATGATAATCAGCTAATTATGATAGACGATGGACGTTTGTTTATCATACACTGATGTCGTTGATATGACATGTTACGCCAACAGATAAGACAATAATTGTTTGCGAATTTGTTTTCGTGTAGATTTTGCCGTTTGTTTTTCTTTGTCAGCAACAATGGGTTTGCAAATACAGGTTTTTGAGTCAGATTTCAAGTACGTAGGCATTAGTGCTGTCGTGCGGAGCGTGTACTTCTGTACTCTAAGCGTACGTTCACACCAGAAGTCCGTTTTCGTGCGTTCGTTTTCTTAGCGTATGTTAACGAACCACTGCGTGTCCATACTTGTGTCCGTTCGTGAGAGTACCTTCTGCCAACATGGACATCAATTCAAAAGTTCTTGTTTTGTGGCGGTTAAAAGAGAAAAGGAAACGGGAGAAGAAGAAAGAGTATTGGGTGCATGCCTTATGCGCTGGCAGATATTTGTTTAGCTAGTTTCACCATCTAGTGCCACAAATTTTGTCAGATGATGACAAATGCGAAACTGAATATGAATTCTCTACACGCATGTACTATGTCGTGACGCACAAATGTTGAGGCTTGATTTCACGCCCTTTACACACCGCGTTTAGTCGCCTCACACCAACACATGGAAGTTCTCTGGACAAATTTTAGGGCGGCAGTAAAAAAAAAAATCCACTAATCAATGTTAATGTACAGAAACGATCAATTACGAGAATTACATTTATAAGAGATTAACTTCGTCCGTTCACGAATGGTATGAAAGTTAACGAAAACGGATTTCTGATATGAACGTGGGGTCAGAATCAATCTTTGCTGTTGAAGAATTTAATCAGGCTGTATTTTGTTCACTGACACTCAATTAATTCTGTTATTGTAATGAATTCTCCATTAACTCAAGTGATCAGGACTAACAAGAAGGTGACCATGAACATGTTGGAGAAACCCGATCCCCTGGCCTGGTCTGGGTGAAATGAAGAAAATGGTCGTGACTTTGGTGGCTGGAAGGTGGAAATTGATAGCTGGTTTCATGGTCAATGTTGGATTGGGGTTAACTTTCCAATGTACTTGTCTGGAACATTTGACCTACTTTCTCATGCCATTAACTCTTCGGCGGCCAAGCTCCCTCCTCCTTTTCCTCTCTTAAAACTATTTGTGCTATGTATCGGTTAGCTAAGCTGTCTAGAACCTGGATAAAATTTGGAACTCATTTCGTCATCAGGTGTCAGGTATGATAGAAACTGGATGTGGCGTCTAAGACCCCCCCCCCCCCACCTCTCTTCGGATGTTTTTGTGTTATGATATATGATAAGCATGAGATAAAGTTTGGGTTAGTTTGCCACAATAACTTTTTCCTTGGCTGATTGACCACTGAAACTTTGCCGGAAATTGGCCTCAAGTTGGTTAAAAAAAATAAAAATAAATTCTATTGTGAATATTTTGGCCCTATGGCCAAGCAGACACCAACAACTATCATGCTAAATCTGGACACCGAATGTCCACAATATCTTTTGCTGTACGTTGTCACAAAAAAAAAAAGCAACTAAAACGTGTGAATGTTTTGAGCAAATGGCCCAGATAGCCACTGATAATAAACGCTATCAGAGTAAATGTGAACACCGATATTCATTATTGAAAGTGATCAGAGAATGATTAGCACGTTTGACCTGAAAGGTATACAGACCTGTACATAACATGATCGCCTGTTATGAAAGGCGTAAACAATACCATAGCAACGTGACGTGCTCGAGCTGAACGTCATAGTAAACTCTTGGTTTCTTTCACGTGATGTCACAAATGTTCCTCCCCCCCCCCCCCCTACCTCAAAGGATCAACATTGGTTGCTTTGCAAATTTATTCCAACATTTTTTCTATCGTTTCTACAGGGTACCATAATTGTCTATAACAATCATAGCCAATACAGTTGCATTAAAGTATCTTGTCTTGGTAAATTTGTAAATACTTTCCACCCTCACCCTTCCTCGCGGCTTCCCCGCTCCTCTATCTGCCAGAAATTTGTTGCTAAAAAAGCAAACATTAAACAGAAACAAAAATCTACACAATGGTGTCATGTGACCTCACAGGACCTACGAATCTCCAATTTTTGAAACTATTTTGACTCAAAATAGCGTTGGAGCATTGCACAACTCTCCCCGTCTCCATTTCCCCGAGGTACATGAAACATGCCAGTGTCAGAGTGACCCATACAGAAAATGGAAGTAATGAAAGTTAAATAGTTTGTTTCATGAAAAAACAACAACAAACAACAACAAAACAACAACAACAACAACAAACAACAGCGTTTTCGGGGAGAATAACTTTTTTTGCCATTTAACCGATTACCTCGAAACCTTGCAAGTGGCCGTGTAACAATTTGTCCTAACTACACAATTTTGCTCAAAACTGATCCTTTGAGATCTAGGCCATTTTTCTTTTTGTCTCTGCAATGTACATTAAACTCTGTGTACCAGAATTGAAAGTTTCATAGAAAGCTGGTGTCACAAAAATCAGTGTTGAATATTCTCGAAACAAATGTGGCCTGTACTGCAGTCCCCAAAGTTTCAACTGGACAAATCATTCCCAACTAAATGCAGTGACCCTTGCACTGCAGTCAAAGTCACCATAAACAATGTATGCTGTAAATCTCTTAAACTTCCGAACAGAGGGTCAGGGCATCAGGTACCCAATCTGTAGCGGGTAAATGACCTACTTTAGAGACGTGTCGGAAAATACAAAAATGAAATACATGTATTCTATTAAGACAAGCTGTGTCATGTCACATGACAAATCTCAGAAAGACACACCAGTTACAATTACAAATAAAAAAATTATTCCAGAAAAAAAACTTTTTTTCCCCCATGAAACAAATTATAATAACTTTGTTGTTACTTGTAAGTACGGTCCCCAAGTTTTATTGCGCTGGATGTACGTATTTTAACGCCCTTTGTGACTCCAGAGTTGGGGTAGCCACATAAAGGCCACCGAATTCTGTCACCGAGCCACTAGGCGCTTTAGGTGAGAAGAATTGCGATAGAGAGCTCCCACCCGAAATACTCCTCACAACAGCCTTAATTAATTATTCTTTCAGATTTTCTTTTTGTTTTCATCCTGTGTTTTCGTTGAAAGGGTAAGGGGCAGGGTTAGGGATTCGATAAGATTTAGGGTTGAGGATGAGGACGGGGTTAGGGATAGCTACGTATGCGTAGGCGAACCGAGCGCAAAAACGCTTGGGGACCGTACGTACAAGTAACAACAGCCTTATAATCAACTATCCCCTGAGCTGAGGAACAGAATGAAAGCTGTACTGTATTATCAGAGCTTTGAATGTTTTTTTTTTTTTTTTACAAAACAATGTAGAACCCAAACTTGTTAACTGTGTGATGTGCTAGCACGTTAAACTGTTTGTAAAAGCGCATACTCGTGTGGATTTTTCCACGAAGGGGAATAGACTTGACATTCTCAACCACAGATTACAGGACTCGTTAGAAGGTAAAAAAAAACAACATTGCTGTAAAAAATAAATATTCCACGCCAGTATTAAAAACATAAAAGCAAACAAAGAGAACTGTTTTCAAGGTGACACGGCTAAATTTAGTTGAAATGTGATCACCAGGTATTTCTAAAACAAAAAAGAATACCAACCAGGAAGTCACGGAAATAATGACACCAATTCTGAAAGAATGGGAGCTGTCAGTAGCCTCCCCTGACATAACCTGGGAATTGACACAGTGGAGGAATTTTGGGAAACATCCATAGATCTCATGTGCATAAAACGTCGCCTTGAATTCCGGTGCACGGTTTTAGTTACTGCTCGAATTCTTGAATCTTGTTGTATTTTCTTCAACGCGCATGCGCATTAGGCCTCAGAAAATCAAACGTCCTTTCCTGTCAAGCTAGGCCATGTTAAGTATGGTAACCTTGTGTCTTGTGTCATTTCAATGGCAGTTTTGGTAAAAAAAAAAAAAATAGTAGTTGATTTTTTATCTGACAGATAATCTTTGAAGACGCCGATAGGCGATAGTACCGACCTGGTTTTTTTAACCATACAATCTATCTATCTATCTATCTATCTATCTATCTATCTATCTATCTATCTATCTATCTATCTATCTATCTGTCTGTCTGTCTGTCTGTCTGTCTGTCTGTCTGTCTGTCTGTCTGTCAGTCTATCTATCCATCTATCCGTCCGTCCGTCCGTCCGTCCGCCTGTCTATCTATCTATCCATCTATCTGTCTATCTGTCTGTCTGTCTGTCTATCTATCCATCTATCCGTCCGTCCGTCCGTCCGCCTGTCTATCTATCTATCTATCTATCTATCTATCTATCTATCTATCTATCTATCTGTCTGTCTGTCTGTCTGTCTGTCTGTCTGTCTGTCTATCTATCTATCTATCTATCTATCTATCTATCTATCTATCTATCTATCTATCTATCTATCTATCCCCCCCCCCCCAACCTACCTACCTGCCTATCTGTCTGTCTGCCTGCCTGCATGTATGAGCATTTTCTTTATTCGGCTTTGAAAATGACGCCATTGCACAATACCGCACTTGGTGGCGCTTGCGGATCCGTGAACGCAAATTGCCTTAGCTGTCCTATCACAATTATTTTATCTCTAGAGTCTTTTCTGGTCCTTCGATCTTAGTGATTGACGGATCTTCTTACCAAACGACAAGACTCAATTGCTCACCAGTAAACACAACATAATCATTTATAAAAACAAGTTCTTTTCCACAACCTAATTGGTCAATCGTGCTGACCTCGTCTGGAGTAGATTGCTAATTAGTAGGTGGGAAATTATGGAACAGTGGAAAATAACCGCCTGCAATTTATAGAATATCCAGACAAGGAAAGAACGTGCGTTGAGAGATCGCAGTGTGTGGTCTGGGCTGGAAAGAAAAATCTCTTGAGGACTGTTGTTTGCCAAGAACGGGCTGCCCTCGACCGCTAGTTTTTCACCCCTCGGGCCTCATTCTCTTTCCTAGTACAACAAAGACATAGATCTATTTTTAGACAGCCATGAAATTCCCTGGCCCCAGTGCAACCCAGGCGTGTGGCAGTAGCTCACCATGTTGCCAGCTTGTACCTTTTGGATATTAGACTTGGAAAATGGAAGTTTACATCATCTTGTTGCTGGTAACTGAGATGCAATAATATATTTGAAATTCGCTTCATCCCTTCTCGTGAAATAAAACGCTCAGATATTGAAACAAAATGTGAGAAAAATGAGCTGGAAACCGGAAATAGTCTAGCTAAACAAGAAGAAAAAAAAAAGCGACAGTGAATACAAAAATCAGAAGAAAAATAAATTTCAGGAAAATATTTGGGTTTCAAGACAGATGTGGGTACTGTGATGGACTTGAGATGTTTGCATTATAGGGAAGTTCTGGGAAGTCGTAGAGATTTTGATATCAGTAGGCAAGGTACCAGCCAATAAATGTTTGCAAAGAAGTCTAGAGTAAGTTGTGTGTAGAGGACGGATGAATATCAAAATATGCTACAGTTTCCAGCACTGGCCACGTCACACACATCCCCACATCACATCCAGACATGTTACATGATGTTAGCTGGAGACACGTGCCTACCACTACCAATGTGTACGTCACCTATTTGTAGAGTTCATAACGCCATTTTCAACGATGATAACGTTATCCCCCTAGACTCTAACTCCAAATCCTCTCTTTAGCTATACCACCAGCTCCTCGTCTTCAATGTGCTGGGCACGGCATGGATGATGTCTCGTCTGGTGGGCTCAGAAAAGCACGGAGTTTAGGACTTACCGGTCGATCTCATAATCGCATGACGATTTGTGTGAAACTCAAATGAGACAAGGAAACAAGGGGCACAACTAGCAAAATGATTTTAGCGAAAATTTTCTAGTTTTGTCTCCCTTTACTGTCACGTCAACTGCTCAGCTGTGATCCTCGTGGATTGTGTAAATTGGCTGAATAGTCTCGAAACGAAGCTTAGCTGTCCCTACAGAACAATTAACCAATCTGCTCGGAACAGCACAAAGAACCACGGAGAGGAAGGTGCTGGAAATAAAACTACAAGATCAAGCGGCCATGCTGTGAAACAAGGAAGAAGTCTGGGATCATAGACATATTGAAGTGTGTACTTAGGCAGAAAAGGAAATGGGCGGGACAAGAGTCCACATGTGAAGACAATAGATGGACAGAAAGGTTTACTGACTGGCTACCAAGAACTGGGAAGAGATCCAGAGGAAGACCAACAAGATGGCAGGATGACATCAGAAACCGCGAGGACGCAACATGGTAGAGACAGACAGAGGACAGAACCAGACAGGAGAAATCTATGGAGGGCTACATCCTGCAGTGGATGAACTTCTTCTAAAAGAACAAGAAGACGAAGAAGAAAGCTTGGCTCAGTCATTTCTTATCATCAAGCCTTTAAAGTCACGAAACCTGACATATAGTTTGAAATGCAGTTTTCAGCTCATCAAAGAAACAAGTCTTCGCCCCTGACAGATCAATTTTCTAAAAAATTTGTCCGCATCTGCAAGTGTGGTTTTCTTATTTGATCAGATCTCCGGAATCGGTTAGCTCATGCAGATGTCTCGAGCGGATATACAAAATTTGTGAAGTACTTACTTTCAAAGTTTTCCACACCATTTGCGTAGAAAAGCTTGATGTTTCTTCTCTTGAAACCATTGCGTCTGAGCAGCTGGTAGAATCTCCAGACATTGTCTGTGTAGGTCAAATCAGATGTCTGTCTGTTCCAACCTCCAGACAGGATCACTGCCTGGTCACAGATCTCAAACACACGACAGCTGGTCTTCACTGTCTCATGGGTTGTAGAACACGCCAGGGAATTTTCCAGAATGGGGTCACACAGCAGGCGTACAGTTTCATTCCGAGGACGCAGTCGAGGGCAGCTGTGGAACTCTGGCAAGTCAGATTTGCATTGGAGACGGTTGGTCTTGTGGTGTCCACGGTCACTGTCCAGATGTACCGTGGGCAGAAAGTTGATCTCACAGCGCTTAGCAAAATTGCGTCGTCGCCATCTGCGTTCTAGTATATTCTTGCATCTTCTGCGTACGGCCAGGTGCATGCACTCGTCATGATCTGAAAACAATACCAACAACAACAACAAAAAAGTTACAACTTTGATTGTGGCCGAGTGAGCTTGGGTGTCCACGTGGTGACCACTGAGCAGGGTAACAATTCAAACAATCCGGAATGCCAACACGGAAAACTCTCTCATTGATTAATAATGAGAAAAGCATTTGTTTTTCAGGTTTATTCTTTATGATGATCACTGGTCCACGTTTTTGTGTGGACTCTACCCCCCCCTCCTCCCCCGGTCCCTCCCAGTAAGATTTTTCTGAAGGGCAGTAACTGTGAAATACCTCTCTTGATTTTGTATAGGCTTCTTTCCCTTGAGTAAAACATTAAGTACCATCATTATTATTTTGATGACAGTCTAGAATGTTTTCCTCAAGGGAAAGAATCCTGTACAAATAATGTAATGTCTGAAATACCGGAGAAGGAGGTGCACACTATTCTCTACTCGAGGAAAATAAATGCAGGGGGGGGGGGTAGGAGGGGGTGAGGTGGAGGGTGGGTCTAGGGAGAGATGAGCATTATACCGCGGTCTGTAACAGGATGAAGATTTCTGACGGTGATTTTTTTGTCTGTTCAAAAACATCAAAAGAATTTCTGCTACAGGTTATCTGAATTATCTGAATTTAATCATTCCATTCATTTGGAGCCATCAGATTTCCTCTGGTCAATGTCATTGTAGTTGCTCGGAATCTCCTGCTCACCTATCGCGTGACAGATAGTTAATAATTGTTTCTATGTTCTTAAGCGAACAATTGTCACAACAAGGCGAGATTAACAATTTCTTAGATTTTCATAACTATCAGTGTCGTCATCTTACACGTGACCACATGGAGAATCCGAGCAACTCCATAGGGCAATGGGAGGTAGTTTGGGTGAGAACTGAGATCACATTGCCCATTGGACGTTTTAATCTCACTATGAATGTTTGTAGCTTTGTCTCCTTGAGGTGGAATGTAGGCCAAACAGCTGAGAATTTGACAAATCAGTTGTTGGTGATTGGATGACTGAAAGACAGGGAGGCTGAAAGCGAATGAATATAACGTGAATGGATGAATGAACGAATGAATGAATGAATGAATGAAAAAACGAACGAACGAACGAATGAATGAATGAATGAATGAACGAATGAACGAATGAATGAATGAATGAATGAACGAATGAATGAATGAACGAATGAATGAACGAATGAATGAATGAATGAACTAATAAATGAATGAATGAATGAATGAACGAATTAATGAACGAACGAATGAATGAACGAATGTATGAACGAATGAATGACTGAACGAATGAATAAATTAACAAATGAATGAATGAACGAACGAACGAACGAATGAACGAATGAATGATGAACGAACGAATGAATGAATGAATGAACGAATGAATGAATGAATGAACTAATAAATGAATGAATGAATGAATGAATGAAAAAACGAACGAATGAATGAATGAATGAATGAATGAATGAATGAATGAATGAATGAATGAATGAATGAATGAATGAATGTATGAACGAGTTACGAATGAATGAACAAATCAATGAATGAACGAGTTATGAATGAATGAACAAATGAATGAATGAACGAATTATGAATGAATGAATGAATGAATGAATGAATGAATGAATGAATGAATGAATGAATGAATGAATGAATGAATAATTGAATGAATGAATGAATGAATAAATGAATGAATGAATGAATGAAAAAACGAAGGAAAGAACGAAAGAAATGAATGAATGAACGAATGAATGAATGAAGGAGTTATGAATAAATGAACGAATGAATGAATGAACAAATGAATGAATGAACGAGTTATGAATGAATGAACGAATGAATGAATGAATGAACGAATGAAGGAATGAACGAATGAATGAATGAACGAATGAATGACTGAACAAATGGATGAATGAACCAATGAATGAATGAACAAAGGAATGGATGAATGAATAGAGGTATATTCTGAGCACCAACGATAGAAAGTTTCATTCTTGCTTAAATAAACAACTACATAGATAAATAAACAAACCTAAATAGATTCCATCTTTCCGCTGACACTGTGACCTCGAAATTCTCGTGTCCACCAGAAAGATGATGACAACATGGCCGAAACTGACCTCGGGATATGGGTCAAGGACAAGCACAGCGTCATGGGCCTCACCACGTGACAGATGTTCGTCTGGCACCGTTGCTAGGTAACGACCGTATGGAGATATCGGCGCTAGGTAGACAGTGAAGTTCTGCTTTGGTAGCGTCACGAGTCTTTCACATACCTGGGAATTGTGAAACAAAAATGGTTAGATCTATTTACTGATTCACTCCCAGCTTCTTTCTTTCAGAGAACAAGAGTTCTCATACTGCCCTCTTTGAAAGACAGTGACTGGTGATATGTATACCAATGTGTAGGAGATTTTAAAAAACATAGTTAAATGCCCAATTATGAATATTTTCATGGCAGTGAGTCAGTTAATGAAGACGACGCCATATCACCTGGCTTTTTCCATGGGAAGCCTGTAAGATGCTCATATGAAATTTGAAAACATGAAAAAAAAAAAGGAGATTAGAGCAAAACCCACAACTTAAAAAAAAAAAGGTCGTTTCCTAATAGGAGTGACATAGTTCCTACATAGATCCGATGGTTACGACATCGCACCTACGTCAGTTTGATGTAGGAATCCGCTCCTACGGTAATCCCATCAACCCCGTCGGAAATCCTACACAAATCCACGACGGATTGATGTAGGAATACTGGTAGGGTTTTACTAGGGAGACAACAGAAAAGCGTGCAGTTACTTATTTAACACGTGTGTTTATTGTACGCTTTTCTTCTCTTAAGGAAATATTCAGATAATACAGCATAAATTATTATTATACACAGATTGAAGCGAAGATACACGGAAAGAAACGTGACCTACTTTCGCGCTGGTAAAGGTCACATGATGACAATCCAAGTTGTGCAGTAAACTGTAGGCCGCTTCCGCCCATCTGGTATCACGTGACCGGGATTCGAACCTCTGCTCATTGGTGTTCCTCCAGAAAGGTTTCATACCCCTCAGCACTGGCGCCACAGACTCGGACAGCCGAGGTCCCAGTGACGTCAGCAGCGTGACACACACGGTAAACTGACAGTACCAGTCCAGTCTGAACAGTTTTTTAAACATGACGTCAGATCTGCAAAAAGAATAGAAATACGACATAATTAATGAATGAAAATAAATATATAAATATAAATACAAATAAATAAAAAATGGACAACAAATAAATGAACACATATAATAAATAAATAAATAGATAATAAATAAACAAAAATAGCTAAAATGAATGAAGAAATAAATAAGTAAATAAATAAAACGAATACATGACTATGAATAAATAGCTGATATAAATCAATTAATCAATCAATAAATCAATCAATCAATGTTGAGGCCGCTCGGCTAAAGAATCAGAGTAATCAAAATAGTATTTCTTGTTTGATCAGCAAGTGATCCGACCAGTTTCTGAAATAGTCGTCACAGTCATGACGCTAGAGGAAAATTGTGACTAATTTGCACAACCTAAACTTACTCCTCATTTCAAAGCTTTAAAAAAAAAAAAATCAGCAAGCAACGAACCCAACTTGACCACTTGGAGCCAACATTTACGCCGAATGAAATTAATTTCATGATAAGCAGTGAAAGGCTGGCAGAATAAAAACTGTCTCGAAGTTGACCGTCATCATTACAATTTATCAAGCTCTTGGTACTAGTTTAACTATGAGAATAATACACAGTAATGTTCTATGTCAGCGAGTAAGGCATATTTCTGAAGTTTATCCTTGTGTAGCGAGACATTGAACAGAACTATTTACACTGCAAGTATTAGTCTGGCAGCCCACGGAGCTGGGTCTGTTTTTGCGTTAGTTTTAGACTCAAACACGTACTTTCTTTGAATCAACTAGCAAGTCAGACTAGTTCCGGTCTCCTCAGTGTGCCAGTTCCTGTCTAACGCCATAGTCCAAATCTCACAGAGATAGAGACAGAACAGACTTGCCTTAATGCGTTACCAGCCTCAGACACTTTGGTAAAATACTCATTGGCCTGTTGACCATGAAACTACTACTATTTCCTGTTGCACCCACTGGTGCTTAGGGCAGCAACAAAGGATCTCCAGCCCTGTCTGTCCTGGGCCATCTTTGCGAGAGTGATTGAAGGATTTCATCTCTGCCTCGATTGTTCTCCGCCAGGTTGCCTTGGGTCTGCCTCGCTTGCGCCGTCCTTCCGGTGTCCACTGAAGTGCTGTTTTGGTTATAGAATTTGCTTCCTTTCGCAGCACGTGTCCAAGCCATCTCCATCGTCTCTTCGTGATGATGTTGGCTATTTCTTCTAACCATGAAACTGTTACTCTCTAAAGTTATCATAATATTTGTTATCAAGCAGCAGATTTACCAATATATTACACTATGGAATGTCATGTATGGCCATTTCATCAATAACAAGCGCCAACATGTATTACAACATACTACCAACATAAGAGTGAAGACATCTGCCCAGAGCTCAACTCCTTGACAAATAGACGTAAATTTCAGGTAAGAAAACTGATATTTTGTGTGTCCGGTGTGGATGATAAAATCTATGGTGGTTTTTGAGAGAACTACTATCACATTCAGAGAAACGACTATTAAAATGTGTGTAGAAAACATTCCACAGAAAAACATTAAACAACAATTAAAAAACAAAATAAACAATTAGAGTGACCGTCCAAGGCTGTGGATTCAAAATAACAACCAGGAAACAGAAACGAGACAAAATTCTGGAATGTTGTTTCATTTAAGTCTCGTGGAGCGACGTTATGTTTTCCCGAGCAACCAAAAGTTTTCACGTGTGACCTGAGAGATCAGTTTACGTTCGTGCTCTCCTCTCTGATGTTCTCAATGTTTCTCCAAGCAAGTGTTTGGGTTTTCAGCTCCCTGGACGGAGCCTGCAAGTTTTACACAATGTTACAAGAGAAGAGAGGATTGGCTTTGTTTTTCATATCCTGTTCCCCTCCCAGTTTTCTCGGTTTCAACACTTTTACGCAGGAAGTTTGTTTTTCCAGGAGGTTATTGGATACTCTGCACAAAATTCATCCTTTAAATAGCGAAAGCGATAAATGAGGGAGCGGGCAGGGAAAAATATCCAGGTTTTGAGTACCCCCCCCCCCCACCCTTCTATTTCATGGAGGGGGTGGGGGGTGGGGGAGGAAACAGAAACGTGATTGGGCGGAACTGATGTTGACACAGAGTCGTTCTGTGCTTTGAGTATTGTTGACATGCAAGCACGAGAGGGGGAGAGAGAGAGAGAGAGAGAGAGAGAGAGAGAGAGAGAGAGAGAGAGAGAGAGAGAGAGAGAGAGAGAGTGAGAGAGCACTCTGGGGACGGGGAACGGAAGACAAAAAGAAAGAGCAGTGTAACAAAACCGGATGTTTTCAGTGTTTCCCCACAGAACGACATCCAGGCTAGAAACAGTCTATATCAGCATCGCCAATAGTTAGGATGTCTCTGCCCCTCAGCGCTTCTGGCTTACCTAAGACAAGGTAATGCTATTATACATCACTGAAAAGATAAATGTACAATGACTTCCCCTATTGCTGATCTGAGATAACCAGTATGTACCTAAGTTCTTCATTTGTAGCAAATAATACTATAAGCAACACAGAAAACAAACAATTCCAGTCTTCCTCTTTAAGCCCGTCACCAATTCCAAAAGGGCAGTAACTACAGGTGATTTTCATTCTAACACGAGTAATAGAGAAATGTCTTTGTTAAGGAACTTAAAAAAAAAAAAAGCCATGTAAGGAACTAACCAGCCATTCAACTCATGAACCAATAATTATAATAGATAAGATAAAGTACAATACAATAAGAATAAAATAACCCAAAATACAGACAACTCCAAACCTGTCACACATAGAGGTCTCGTTTCTGCGCTGATTCACCCCAAATTTTCATCACAATTTACTTTCAGGCTGATGATGAGTCTTTGAAAGTTTGATAACCCTCGATAGTGACCATAAAATAATGTTTAGATGGTAGAGAGACCATTTTCCCGATAATTTTGCTTTCCATTAGTTCGTGTTTTGAAGAGAAGCTTGTCGCGTTTTTTATGCACGGCCACTGACCGTGTACGTTAAATAAAGCAAAACTGAAGCGTAAGGAAAACATGGGCAGATCTGACTAGATAGAATCTGTCTGGGGAGTGTGTGAAAGGGTGATCGTAGGGAAGCAGGTTTTTATCCCGGGCAACGCCGGGCACCTCAGCGAGAGCATGGGAAAATAAAAATATAAAAAGGAAAAAGTGGCACCAACTAAAATAAACAGAAAAAAGAACAGGATGAAAAAAAAATAATGAAAGAATAAATAGATAAACGATTAAATTTACTAACTGTCTAACTAACTAACTAACTAACTAACTAACTAATTAACTAACTAACTAACTAATTAACTAACTAACTAACTAACTAACTAACTAACTAACTAACTAACTAACTAACTAACTAACTAACTAACTAACTAACTAACTAACGAACTAACGAACTAACGAACTAACTAACGAACTAACGAACTAACAAACGAACTAAATAATGAACTAACTAACTAACGAACTGACTAACTAACGAACTAACTAACTAACGAGCTAAGGAACTAACGAACTAACGGACGAACGAACTGAGGAACGAACTAACTAACTAACGAACTAACTAACTAACTAACTGAGACAGCTAAAGTCTGTCCCCTGTCAGAGTCCACACCAGACACAAAACCACCTTGTATTACTCAAATTCCAATATCTCATTCTCTGGTGCCCGGAAACTCTAAAGCCAGCCTGACCTTGAACAAGTCATCTGATCCCAGGTGGAAACATTCCAAGCTTATCATGTAGGAACTGCATTATTTTGCATCCAGTACAGAAAACTGAAGGGAGGGGGGGGGGGGCACAGACTTACCCGAAAGTAAGAAAAAGGCAGTTATTTCTTTCCTGATAAAATAAAAAGTATAATGAAAAAATGCCCGACCAGTGTTAAATGTCTCACTATACTCCAGTTTCATTTCTGTTGTTAGTAAAAAGAAAATTCCATAGTTGAAAAGCGCACATGATGAGGACCTGAGAAAACAGCACGCGGATGTTCGGATTTGACCCATGAACAGTTCATCAACTCTGACCTGAATATTCTGTGTTGACATACAGAAAATTATTCTTTCTAAAACTTACAGAAAAGTCCAAGCCGGGACGCGACAGTTGATTGTGTTCTATTCTCCCCGTGTCAATTAAACAGTCCATTAAACAACAACAACAAGGATAAAAGAGCAAGAAAATGAAACGTTTTTAAAATCTTCAATACAAACAGGAGATAAAATAATAATAATAATAACAGCGACAACACTAATAACGAGAGTGAAAAATTGGCAAAAAGAAAAAGCTGTATTGTATGTAGCAAAGCCTCGCGTAAGAAATAATACCCGAACGATACAATGAAACGCGAACCAAAAGGGAAGACAGAAAATGGCCGATATTTCGGCAACCGCCTTAGGCAAGGGGGAAAAACGTAAAAAACAACAACAGAAAATAATAGTCTTTCTGTGGTTTTTAGAATATTTCGTTGACAACGAGAGTGAGCGATCAAAAACAACAATAGAGAAAGCAAATAATTACAACAATAATAATTAAAACTACAAACATCAAGAAAAACAAAACAAAAAACTACTAAACCAGCAAACGAGTTGAAAATAAAAGTAAACTAACTCAAGTTTTCCTACCGAAACCAACAGAAGATGTTCGTCTTTAAGCAGTATGTCAGGTAAATGATGCAATGCCATAAGTGGACATATTTCCTTATACTCCCCTCTGAAGTCATATTTATGCACGTAGTATAGGCCTATCCCTCTCCAGACCTGTCCTCTCTCTCAAAATCTCTTTCTCACGGCATCCCTAAATTTTGTCCTTTTTTTTAAGTTACGAAATTAGCAATGGTTTCAACAACAAAAAACAAAAAACACCCGTGCATGAAAGGATGAAATGAAACTGGGAAGTTAAAGGAGTGTTGTTCTGGTGCTCACGTCCTGTACCAGAAGTCCTATCCCCGACTCTTCAGTGGCACAACTGATACTCACAAGTGTTGTGGAATAAGAAAATCTTGGCGATGTTATGACAGGACTGGAGCCAGGCCAGCCCTGTGCTGAGCTATAGACTGGTGGAAATTGAGAACTTAAGGGGTGTCGCTGACGAGCCTGGTTTGAAAATGTTTCCTGTTTTCAAAAACCATTGAGATTTTAAAATCTTTCCTGGCATTCGTCACTTCGACACTTCTCTTCCATAGAATTAATTAACTCTCAGAGCTCAAAGCAAATTGTCAAAAAAAAAAAAAAAAACACAACTAATTCAACGCGTGGTAAACGTTGAACTGAACTGTTGTAGCGTAAATGTTTCCAGATCATTCCAAGCATTTCCATAATAGAATGCAAGAAAAAAAATTCAGGGTTTCTCAAAAAAATGTATCCGCATAAATGAGCTGTTGAATGTTGTTTGCAACACGTCAGGGTCTGGCCCTTTACGGTCATCAGTTTGAAAACTACACGCCTGTCCTATTGTCCTATTTAATTCGAATGATAAATCTATGATGTATTTTAATTGACATAGTATTAATAAATATATATATTATTCAAAGTGTGTATGTACAGGGTGTCCCAAAATAACGTTTACACTCTTTGGATCATTACAACTTTCCTCGTTTATTGGTTGTAACAATGAAACAAGATACATATGGTATCCAAAGGATTTGTGTAAAGATTTATTACGGAACTCAAGAGGAAAAATAACAAATAAAAGTCTTTCCAATGACAACTCTTCTTGGTTGAAATTGTAAAATGTCACATTTTACTTGCTTCACTTCAGGTGTTCAAACTGAAATCCGTTCTGCTCCAGGCACATCTCATAACGGGAAGAAATGGAAGTGCACACATCAAATACCATCTCATCTGGTATTAAAGCACATTGTTCTTCAGTTGCAACTCTCAATTCGTCAATTGTTCCGCTTCTTCTGCTGTGTAAACTTGGTCTTTCAGAAAACCTCACAGAAAAAAGTCCATGGGTGTCAAATCTGGTAGCTAATAAACCGTTTATTTTGTTTCAGATTTGACCTGTGTCCAATGATGGCAGATAATCTTTACACAAATCCTTTGGATACCATATGTATCTTGTTTCATTGTTACAACCAATAAACGAGAAAAGTTATAATGATCCAAAGAGTTAAACGTTATTTTAGGACACTCTGTTTATATATTTTAAATATTTTTGAGACACTTCGTATAAATTAAATCTTTTTTCTGTCCACTCACCTAATTTAAGTTCAAGTCACGCTCAAAGAAGGAAACAAATTCATAGGAATGTAGGTTTCTCTAAGTCTTGCGGGAATTTGACTGCACGATCCCTGTGCTGAGAGAAAATCTCGTGTAAACAAAAGGATTTTATAGCGTTCCTGGTGTCACAGTGAACTCAGGCCGACACCAAAATATAAATGTCCCGGTGTGAAATTGCGTTCACTAAACAATGGCCAGGACTGGAACAATAATAGCACATGATCACCAAAGATTTCCCTCCAGGGACGGGGTGTGGACGAGGGTATCCTCTCAGATTAACGGTGGAATGAGTGACTAAAAAGAAAAGTGTTCACGCGACATTTATTTCTCTCCCTTTGACCATTCCATGAAGGCGAGTGACGGGCAAGGTCGGTCAGTGCGGACTGGGACCAGCGGACACACACAACGTTCGATTGACAAATGGCCCGCGGAATGTCTAGCCGACATCCTATTGGTTCCCTGTCGTCCAGTTTTGCAACGTCATAGGGCAGCGATAATTCTGATTGGCTATCGGCAAGATGAAAGCTGTACGTATACAGCAGGTTGAAACGTTTGATCATTCAGTAATGAACAGTTGGCAATAGTAGAGCATTACTTTTTTACGATAAGCAGCGCGGGTCAGTCAACTGTGACACTGCAGCACAGAGAAAAGTGACTTAATTAATCTTGTTCTGCAATTCTCTTCATCCGATCTGGAATTCCAACGATATTTGGGGTGGGATCAGGAGGGGGGGGGGGGGGGAGGATAGCGGCTTCTTAGAAGTAAACGAAGGAAAACAAAATCTGCCAAATATTCATATATTAAAACCAGCTGGGTATTATTTGCGGTGACTCGAACAGTTCAGCGAGAGACAAACATTCCGGACTTCTAGCGTCGTTACACTAATTGGTTTGTAGAAGAAAAATACGCCACGTTCTTCTTAGTCGGCCAGGAACCGCAAATCTACTTTTGGCCACCAATGACTGATCATGTGCAAATGTAGATTAATGCACTAATTCATTGGCTGGAAGGTTAAACAAAAACTTTGCTGGTGGAAGGGTCAAATCATTGTCATTTTTTTGTCTTACCATACAAACAGAAAAATTGAAGGGGGGAGCAAGGGTTATCTAAATAATTAAGAACTGTTACATTGAAGACAGTTATCTACAGGACGCAAATCAAACATCTCCCCCCCCCCCCCCCCTCAAACAGCAACAACTTTTGTTTCTCGTACCTCTCACCATACGTCTTGGAATGCCACACAGTTTTCCAGCACTTCAAACATTTATATATGTGAATCTTTACCTAGTGGTCGTTCAGAAACGTTCAAATTTTCCTTCATACGGGCGAGCGAGTGTGAAGAAGACAAGAGAGGAGAACCTCTTATTTCGGTACTCTTCTTCCTTGATATGTACACTGAGACTAGACTCACGGACAGCTCTGGCTTTATCATGTACATGGAATATCCGTCAGAATGTACAACTAGTAGACATTTGAAGATAACCAATTTGTAGCAACATCTCAAGGTTCACCATTCATATGTTTGATGGAATAACTGCAACTTACACTATACCTGTTCTTGTCATGTGATGGTGCATTTCATATTGGCGAATACTCCTTTACTACTACTACCACTACCACTGCTACTACCGCTAATACTATCACTACCACTACTACTAGTGCTTCTTCGGGTGCAACTACTACCACTGCTGCTACAACTGCAAAAACTATCATTAGCACCACTACTACTATTATTACTACCACTACCACTGCTAAAACAACAACAACAACAACAACTATCACTACTACTACTGCCACCACCACCACTTCTATCAATACTACTACTACCACGACAACATCAAAAAAACTGCAGAACGCACTTCTCCACTCAAGCTTATTGTTCCCCATCAATTTATCTTTAATATTTCACGAGTTCACAGCAATATCAACTCTCATAAACACAACAACAAACACGGTAAACAACACAACAACAACATGTAAGAAACAAGAAATAACAACTTCCATCTTGCTGAAGTATTGGAGGCGAAAGGCCCACAGACAAATAACATCGACCGCCGCTGGACCAGAGAGAGAGAGAGAGAGAGAAAGAGAGAGAGAGAGAGAAAGAGAGAGAGAGAGAGAGAGAGAGAGAGAGAGAGAGAGAGAGGGGGGATAGAGAGAGAAAAACAAGGCCTAGATCTGACCGTCCACTCCTGCATGTCTGGTCTTTAATTGGTCGGAAGTATTAACTCGCTGCTTTGAAGTTTGCCGCCGCTGTCTTTGAAGCTAAGCGGTTACGTCCGTGAATGCTGGCGAGTGAAAAGGTATTTGTGGAGTCCCTGGCACGCAGCAGAGCGAAACTGGTCACAATTCTCAACCGATGGAAGCGATCTATACTGGGACATGTTCAGTGATTCTCAGAGTCCCGTGCCATGATAAATATTCCTCCTCTTGTAACCCTATGTATTCTCAGTTCCTCCCCCATTTTGAATTGTCATTTAATCATGTTTTCACCATTATTATTTTACAGTGGGAATTATTGAGACAATGGATAGAAGTCAATTTCTTTGATTCCACCTTTGAGAGCCAAGCGCGTACAGTATGAGAATCGGTGCACCATTGGGAAGATGAGAGAGAGAGCCAATGTCGGCTTATTATAGCCTCGAAAACAACCTCTTGTAATCTGTTTACATGTGACATTTGGCAGCCAATCAGCGTGTAGGGAATAATAGGGCAGGGATCTCGAGTGACGAAAGGTCACAATAGAAACGGGTACAATGTAATTGAGAAACGCCCCAGGCCACGAATTGCGTGGTGGTTGCGACTGTTTGTACTTTGATGGAGTTCAGGTTTACCTGAAAAGCAAACATGTCCAAAGTTATGGAGAGAATTAGCCAGCTATTGTTGCTGTTGCGGTTGTTGTGAAACATTCATTACCTGAACCAAACAAAGCTAATGTGTCACAACAACAAAGAGAAATATAACAATAACTGTTGCAGAAAACAACAAAACCCAGTCTGTATGTACACAAAATATCAGAAACATGACGTATGCAACAGTTTGAGAGATCAAAGTAGTACCTGCCATGTTGACAGTAGATGGTTGTGGAGTTTCATCATCATCAACATCACGACGAGACTATTATCATTATTATCTTTCCTGATATTTTTGTTGTTTGTTTGCATTATTATTAGGTCTACAATCTCTAACCTTCACCATTGCGCTGCCTAGTGAAAATAGACTCTCCGAATAATAATAATAATAAAGTGAATTTATTCAAATCAATAGACAGCGTTCAATACTCTGAAGCATTTTCTCAAACATGATGCTGATGATGGCACGATGGTGGTGGTGATAGTGAGATAATTAGAACGATTGAATGAATATAATTTTAATGCTGATTTGATGATGATAATAGACGTGATAATGATGCTATCATAATGATGGTGGTGGTGGTGGTGGTGGTAGTGTTGGTCACGCCGGTGGTACTGATGATGCCGGCCGTGGCAGAGAATTAGCGATGGTTAGAGAGGTTGCTTTATGTAAGATATTGCTTTCCTTAACATTTCTTATTTATGCTTATTTTTAAAATAGTAATCAGATGTAATTAAGTATTATATCGTACACTTTAGTATAATATTTCTATTTTTTTGTTAGTGATTTGTAAATCTGCTCTTTGGATAAGCAGTTAAATCAAGTATCCGTAGACACTGTTCTTTATCTACTGAGAGACTGTATGACGTCAATGGTGCTCACAAAATCACTAGCCCAGGCCCCAACCCCACCCCAACCCCTTTCATCCTTTTGATTGAACAAAAATAGCCAGTGGCCAGGGGGTCAAGGGGTGCAGGCCAGTGGATACACTGCGCGAATGACACGTCACACCAATTGTAGTTCTTTATCTGCCAACCTTGTGGAATGTGATGATCACTTCTGGGTTGGACAGCGGAGATGGGCAAGATGTTGAGTCGTCGCTGATCTACCACGTTGGTTTACAAAGATTCGTGTGATTTTTTTTTTTATAAATGTCTGAGAAAAAATTCAAAGTATTATGGCATTAGATTGGTGGCGTAGCTAGTCAAGTCAGTTTTGACGCCATGTGCTAGGTCTCTCTGTCCGACAGCTGCCTCAAAAACAGTTTGGAATCTCCCAACCTAGTGAGACAGATTTCAGACTGGTCAGTGTGTGAGGCCCCGTTCAACTCTACAGTCCACATCTCACACAGAGACCGAGACAGAACAGTCTTGTATTGGCGCGCCATCCGCCCTATTCTGTATGCCGACAGTTTCTCCACGACATGTCCTATACAGACTACCTTCTCTACGTGAAAGTTATCGTCCATTTCCACCAGACACACCCAGTTATTGCCCTCTTACTTAACAAGATCGACAGAAGTCGGGTGAGCTTAAGAAATGCCACACCCACCTCTGTCAGGATCCCTACAAAATTTGTGCGAACCCACGTATGGAAAGAAATCAACATATTTTGTATAGGTAAAAAACGAGAATTTCGAGGTAACCACAAAACCTAAAAACGAAAGGTGGCTTTTAAGTAAATTCCTAATAAATAATGTGGTTTGAGATGGACAAATAAAACTGCGTAAATCTTCGTTTTATGTTCAATGATGTCAATTTTCAAAGCTGAATCTTGCCTTTTCCATGCTAAGTTCTACAGTCTAACATCCCCAGTTTTTCCTGCCCATGTTTTGTAATGGAATTTCATTTTAGAGTTTCATCTATTGGCAGTTTGGCAGGTTTTTTCCGGTGCAGCATTTAATACTACAGTATGTCAAATAATACTAATCAAGAGGCCGTGGAGAGCAATGCTTGTGAAAGTCTGCCGAGCATAGATGGGGCTTTTCTGTTTGAAATTAAAGAAACGGTTACCATTTCTACCATATAAAGAGCAACCACAACAGGTTTGCAGCCTCCACCGCTGCAACAGCAAGTAGGACCCCCCCCCCCCCAAAAAAAAAAACCAACAAAAAAAAACAAAAACATTTAAAGATTCACAAATAAACGTGAAAGTGCCGCCCTTTGACATATGAAATTCCAAATCTAATATGATACAAACAAGTAACTCCAAACTGCCGTCAGTCATGGAGGTCTCATTTCTGGACCGATTAACTTGAAATTTTCACCACATTTACTTTGAGACTCATGCTGATTCTTTGAAAATTTGGCCACGCCACGAAGTGTCAAATGAAAAATTTGTAGAAAAGAAAAATGATTTCCCCATAAATTTCTTTTCACCTGGTTCATGCTTTAAAAATAATCTTATCTTATAATCTTACTATAAAAAAAATAGTGGCGGGAGTAATTCATTATAGTGCAATTTTGGCCATTTTTTTGCTCGGAGCTACAGTCTAGATGACAATTTCAAAAATTATAAAATTAATTTTCCTAGGTGTCAACTGATCCAACGCAATCGCTTTTGTATCGAGCGATTGTGTTGATTCAGGTTTCAGGTGTGTTTAAATCAAAAGTTTTAAAAATGTAAAATACAATGATTTTTTTTTCGGCTCCCTAAAGTAAGCCCACCTCACCGGAAACGATGTGTTAATACGCGTTCAATTCGGTGCGCGCAATTTCCTTACCAGAAATGAATGCGCGCCGGTGCGCATGAAATCTGTAGTAAGACTGCAGAGTATGGGAAGCTTGGTAGACCAAAAAGAGAGAGAGAGAGATAGAACGGTGGGTTCACAAGGTTTATCCTGGTTAATGCCGGGAACTTCATCTAGTCTATTAAAAAAAAAATAGTGACGTGAGTAATTCATTGTGGTGCAATTTTGGCCATTTTTTTGCTCCACGCTCCAGCCTAAGGAAGTCTCAAAAATTGTAAAATTAATTTTCCCAAGTGTCAACTAATCCAGCCCAATCGCTTCTGTATCGACTTATTTTGGTTATTGAAGTTTCAGGTTTTTTTAAACAAAAAAGTTGTAAAAATGTAAAATACAATGATCTTTGTTTTGGCTCCCTGTGGTAAGCCCACCGCACCGGAACGATGTATTATACGCGTGCAATTCCGTGCCGCCAAATTCCCTGCATAGTTCTCTGGTGCGCATGGAATTTGTAGTAAGACTGTAGATTATGCGAAGCTTTCTAGACCAAAGACAGAGAGAGAGAGAGAGAGAGAGAGAGAGAGAGAGAGAGAGAGAGAGAGAGAGAGAGAGAGGGAGGGAGGGAGGGTGGGAGGGGGAGAAAGAGAGGACGGAGGCCTAGAAACCTACTTACTACACACCTCATCGGTACCGTATAGCATTCTCTCGCTTCAAGTGAAAGCAAAGCAATTCATCTACACACTCACAGCGTATACCATGTGAGTGGCATAGAGGTTTCTATAATGCGTCTGTTTTCCCTTAAGCGGAATGAACATCGATTTTTGCATTCTCATGTTTCTAACTGAACCATAGGGAAGGACTATCTGTTAGACTGCAGCCTGGGTTTGCTTCTTTGCGAGGAGTGAAATAACATAATTGGAAGCGCATATCCATACAACATGTTGTACGGATATGGACAGTGCACATCCGTACAATGCACACAATTCGATGACGTAGAACACACACCGGAATACTATATTACTGACCTTGTTAATTTGCATAGTTTTTAAAAATATGAATCGGCTTAGTAGCAAAACAATCAGACTTCTGCTCGGAGATTGCGTGATCTGCCCTAATAATAATATATTTGAGTGTATGCCGATCACCAATGGCTACCCCAACCCCTTTTCTCCTGATTAGTCAATCTGACTACCGCCCATTGATACAAACTGACTAGACCCTCACGCCCGCAGGTCCATCTGACTATTCCATGTGTTGTCACTTTAAATTCGTGAACACCATACCGTTTTGTTTCAGCAAACCTTCACCAGTCGCGCTTTTTGGTAAACATGTTGTACGGATGTGCACTGTCCACATCCATACAACATGTTGTACGGGTATACACTTCCAACATAATTAGATTAAAATTTTAAAACAACAACAACAAAACCAAACAAAGAAAGAAAAACCAACAACAATTAATAAACTAATCATTTCAACAGTACTGAACTGTGCGCCCGTACACAAACATTTTTTGTTCACTTTGAACGGGAAGATGAACAGGGTAGAATACTCCACGCACCAAAGACACACAATCATGTTGAACACTTTTCAGTGTTAATTTGATACCGCAAACATGCTTGTTTTATTAAAAATAATTTTGTCCAATTATTGTGTTTAACAATGCAGAGAAGCAAACTCAAAATCCGGCTAGTCTAAGGGCTAAACCAGACCCAGGCCGGCGTAGGCTCCACACTGGTAGCTCACCATCTAATTTATTATGCATCACACTAAAACACGACACAGCGGCGATATGAACAGTGAGTAGAATTTTAGTGTGGCGTATAATAATAAAGTGGCGAGCCACCAGTGTGGGGCCTACGCCAGCCTTGGTCGGGCTTAGCCCTAATAAATAAAAAGCAGTGCCATAAGGTTCAGTGTTGAATATGAACGTACGCAAAATTTCAAATAAACCCCAGAGACAATGTTAATCGAAGTTAATTCAGCTCACGGGGAAAAAGATGCCCTGCTGTACTGAAACATTGATTACATCAAATAACTTTTATGTAATTTTCTCTGTGAAAATTCTACTGGGGTCATTATGACCCGGGAAATACAGAAAAAAAATACATTAATGTTCTTTTTCCCTTTTTTTTCTACCTAGAACCTCTTCTGTGACGCGCGCACGGCCTGATCTTAACTTTCTTTACGTCCTCGGGTTGTCCGCAGATGTTTGTATCTCCAGGGCTTCAGCACCTACGACTATTGGCCCTAACGTCTTCATGTTGTCATCAGGATCAGTTGTCCCTAAATGTGTTATCATGTTATCATCTCCCGCCCCCCCCCTCCCCCCTTTCCCCAGTGTCGGACAACAGTGTGTTATCGATTTGCCTGGTCTGGTCCAGCCTCCCCTGGACATATTGCTGACCAGCACTGGGATGGCCGAATCCATTACAGAGCTATTAAATTGGACCATTGACAGGACCATCATCCCATTGTGCCCAGCGAGATCTCTGTGAATGCCCATGTCTGGCAAGGGGAAATCACTCAATTTCCAGATTTCCTGCGAGACGAGAACGGTTGTCGATCTTTGTTCCTCCACTGGTAAAAACGATGAGAAAAAAAAAAATTGAAGATCAAAATTTTTCTCTCTTGAAGGAGAGAAGGGAGGGGGGGGGGAGGGAGGGCGCCATAAATCTGGAACCATCGCCAGATCTGAGGGTACTAACATAATATGGATAATAACGTAAATATATCCAAATACTATCAACAGACAATTTCACAAGACATAAAGTTGAAACTTACTACACTTGGTAAATTTTGAAAACATTTTGTTTAAACAACGCCCTGGCGAGCTAGCTGGCAGGCTGGTGACGCCTCTGTACAATCTCTAGAATGTTCGCCGTATGAGGAGAAAGGGGAAGATTTCATCAATTAAGGAAGAGCTGGAAAACGCCATACATGACTGGAATCTGAGGCAGAAAGGAAATACTGAAACATTCAACCTACTGATCCAGATGTAGGTCTATTTTTTTAATTCAGTGTTACTGGTCTCCAGAGTATAGACACTTTTCACTTCCGCGTTACGGTTGTTTGCGGGGAGACGCACGGCTTCGAAAAGCACCATGTTGGGCAAAAACCTCCACTTGCCTTAGTGATGGCATCTGAATATGGGCACATTCTAAGCAAAGATGCATTTTTATGCCAGAACCAGCACGTAACGGGTTTGTACAGTTGGGTGCCCAACAAGAGGATGGCACCGTTCGACCGTTGTCCACTGCTTCCGCCTTACAAGTGGGGCACGCCGCCATTTTGTTTGCAAATCACGTGATATGGAGGACGGTTAGTGAAAAGGGTCTTTAACAAGGTGGATATGAATTGAAATCGTACCTTATTTCTCTTTTAGTATACAAATAACTTTGAAATCGTTAATTTCTGGAAATCGGTAAATTTTCTTTTATCTCGATACGATTTTGCAGTCTGACCAAAGACAGTAGATATTATGATGCCGAGATGGTAAAGCTCTGACTTGTTTTATGACCACATTACAGATTAGATAGGGACATGGAACTGAGACACAACTGCAACTAGACAACATGTTGCATGTGCGCGAATGAACTGAGCCTTGACTGAGCTAGCGTAACTTTGTAATTAGAACTTTAGTTAGTGTAGGAAAACTCTGCTCTTTTTTTGTCTAGGCTGAGATAAGCACTGTAGCAAAATGGTATGATTAAATTCTCATTACACCAAGCACTCTTTACAAGCAGTGCGCCAAGGGTCCCGGCCTCGACCTGCGTGCAAACTGTGTGCACGTTTTGTTTTTGTGGCAGGAAGAAGAGTCCGATCTTATCTAACTGTGTTGTCTTTAGTGAGTGTGTATGAATGTGCGTGTGTGTGTGGATTTTATGATTGTCTTCAGGGTGCCATGAAAAAAAAAATCACTTTGTTTTTATTTTTGTCTATCATAAATTCATGTCCGTCATTGGTTACTTTAGACATCGCTATATTCGGATTTACTTCTAAAACGAATACACGTACCTATGGTAGAATTCTACTCGAAATCGGGGATTCTGTCTGCTAAAAGACATCAAAGTCAACAGTAAACTCTGACATCTCACAAAAGAATTTTAGGCTATCATGATTCGCATTAGAAGGCATTTGGGGGGGGGGGGGGTGATCAGTATTTCTATTGTACTCCTGTATTGTGAATTTCTCAAAACAAACTAGTTTGAGTATTTTGTGCTCTCAGGGTTGAACGCTCATTTCTAGTTAGCTGCACGAAGGCCCGAACAGAACGCTGGCGGAGCAGAGACGAGCAGGGCAATCGGAGTAGAGTAGAGAAGTCAAGCAGATTCAAGCACCAATGTACATTGAAGTGACTGAGCTGTTGTCACTTGATGACAAGATCTAGACTATACACTCTCTCAAGGTCCAGCAGACCCAGCAGAAATAAAGTCTGGCTAATTTCTTACTGCTCTGCTGTGCTCTGCTTGTGGTCTGAACATTTCCGTTTTATCTTGTGTAACATTTTATCTGCTCTGCTGCCAGTCTGAACATTTCCATTGTATCTTGTGTAACATTTTATCTGCTCTGCTCGCAGTCTGAACATTTCCCTTGTATCTTGTGTAACATTTCATCTGCTGTGCTCGCAGTCTGAACACTTCCATTGTATCTTGTGTAACATTTTATCTGCTCTGCTCCACTGGCAGCCTGTAAGCTCTGTGATGGAGTCATGGATTCTGTGTTGAATACCTTTAATAGTTATTTTGTTTATTATACAATGTCAATTAAGATACAGCCAAGATTTATAATTCAAATTAAAGAGGACAGATATGTAATTATCTGAGTTATCGCATATGTTCCAACTGATGGCTGTACCGCGCCAGACACTGGTGATATCGCAACATTAAGCAATTCATGTGTGTGGCAACATTAAGCGATTGATATATGTACATACACATTTTTTGTTTGTAGACACCTTGTAGTTAGAATCTTTGATCAATGTAAGTGCAGAATGACGTCACGGCCATTCCACAATTGCCCAAGTCATGTTTTGCTGTTTTTTAAAAATCAAAGAAAACTGTTTACTTCTAATACAGTGGCAGCTGTTGTTACTGGAGCCCAGCAGTTTTACAGAGAAAGCCGTAGCTCAACAGTAAACACAGCTCAGGACGTGTTTATTTGAGGTTTCGCTGCCATTGTCATTTTCACCTCATTCCATGGGTGGGATGGGGTTGGGGGGGGGGGCGGGGGGTTGGCGTGTTTAGGTCTTTATTTAACTCATTGTCTCCGAGCTGCTGGTATACCGGCGCAAGATTCTGGCCTGTGATGACGAGCTCCCGATATGTCATTTGTTTCGTTTACATGTTAACAGAATGGTTTTTCATATATCTAATTATACAATCAATTTCCAACATTTTCATGTATAACACTCCATATTTTGACCCAAAAAGTGAACATTTAATAATGGTTTAAGTAGCAGGGGGCGTCCAAATTGGGATTTTGGTTCCGAGACAAAGAGTTACAGAGGTTTCGTTGCCATTGGCATTTACACCTCATTCCGTGCAGAGCCAGAGTATCACGCTAGAAAATCAAGCGCTTTCCGATTTCATATTTTGACCCCTCTGTTTTACATAATTATCAAGACGACGATATTAAGAAAAAAAATCTTCCAGCATCGCGCAATGTACGGAGGTGTGACGATAATTTGGGCTGTTAGTCGTGCAATGTACGGAGGTGTGACGATAATTTGGGCTGTTAATCGTGCAATGTACGGAGGTGTGACGATAATATGGGCTGTTAGTCGCGCAATGTACGGAGGTGTGACGATAATTTGGGCTGTTAGTCGTGCAATGTACGGAGGTGTGACGATAATTTGGGCTGTTAGTGGCGATACTTGTGAGGACGAACGTAAACACTTGGGAACTTTGAGGGAGATAACCTATGGAACACAACTTACAGATTCAAGGGAAGTCGTTTCCCTTTGCCAAGTTCTCTTTGTCATCAATATTATTATGAAAAACCACAGAAGATCAGTGGGATCACGGCAATTTGAGCAAGGCTGGAAGCAAAATCAAAATTTGTCAAATAATACTGAAAAGTTACAATCAAAAGCGAAGTATCATTTCTGAATTATTTCTTACGCGAGAGTTTGTAACATACAACTTTTTCTTTCTGCCACATTTTAACTTTGTCATGACGAGAGATATGAACCGTGACATCATCATCATCATCAGTTGCCCTGTCTGGAATTGGTGATCATGGCTCTCCACTCGGATCTGTCATCAGCCAACCTCAAGATGGAGTTTTTATTGTGGCGTTTGTTTGTAGTCCATGAATTAAGACTTTCAGTGAAGGTTTTTCTCTGTCTACCCCTTTTTTTCCTGCCTTCGATCTTCCCTGTGACTGCTAGATGTTCGTGGCTCCTGAGGCGACAGATGTGCTCTAGAAATTTCAGTTGCCTCTGTCTTATTGTTTTAATTAATGATCTTTGTCACGAGCAGGTGAGCTGGGATCAGTAGCTACGGGAGAAGGGGGTCGAGTAAAGTTAACCCACGGCCCACGGGTAATGAAAAGCGTGCATGTTGTGAGTGGGGGAGTCTGCATGAGGCGAGAGCGCTGTACTACTATCACTGCAAGTTAGAAGGTCCCAGGGGACGGACGTGAGTGAGAACAGTCGGGAGATTGTGACAGTGTTTTCCAGTGATGACTGGTAGGTGGAACGATGATTGATAATTATGATTGATGTATTATATTCGTCTACGACCATGATGTAAATAAGTATATGTGAGGAATGTGGAAATCCTTGATACTGTATATAGCAATGTGCGCCATGAGCGATAGATGGAAGTTAGCTTCATGGATTTGTAGCGAGAGTGAGTAGGGTGTAATACGGTGGAGGTGTTACCGTAAGATGTTTGGTGAGTGAAATGTGAACTATTGTGTGTACGCTTCATGAGTTGTCATGAGGGGTGAAGTGATTAGAAATGGTATGGTATTATACCAATGTAATGTTATGGTATGGTATTATACCAATGTAATGTTATTTTTGTAGGTGCCGGGGTCGGGCCGAAGAGCCGCCTACGGTGAGCACAGGGGATAGGCCAGCATAGGGCCGAAGGCCACACTTAGGCCAGGAGTGAAGCTGTCGGTGCAGGACAGTAGAGGCACATGAGTCGTGGCAGTCTGGCCACAGACAGGGATGTATATATGATCGTGAATGTGCTATTAAGATGTATTACTGTGACATGGATGGATTACTGTGCGAATGAAATATTCATGTGAATTGAAGTATTAACGTGCTATGGCCACGTGAAGTGTATAGGAGGCTAAGGTGTATTGCCATAGGGAGGCGCTATTGAGAGACTGTGGTGTGAAAGAATACTAGTGTGTCATTAAGACCCTGAGTGGAGAGGCTGAGGCCGAGATGTCTTTGGAAGTAATTACCGGGTTGTGGACCCGAGGAAGTGTGCTTACGGAAGAGGGCCGTGGACGGCAGTTAACTTGAAGGATATAATGTATGTATGTAATTGCACTGTATCCTTATCTTTATATTTATGTTTAATAAATGTGTGAGTCTGATGGGTTGTTCTGTTAAGTGTTATACTTGTTCGTTCGTGATTGTTGTCCTGTTATAACCATCGCATCTCCCAGTCTGGGATTTGTGACAATCTTTTCAGATTAGGGTCTCTCAAGATTGATTCATTTGATTTTTTCTCCGTACATGATATTCTCAATAATCTTCTAATAAACCACGTCTCTGCTGCTTCTAGTTTAATCTCTATTTCTTTGTTAATTGTCCAACATTCACATCCGTATAAAAGCACTGACCACACACATTTTCCGTTTTCAAGACTCTGATTTTAGCAGCCCTTGATATATTTCTGTTCATTAATATTGGCCTTATTTTTTGGAATGAATCTTTGGTCATTATTATTCTTTTCCTTATTTCACTTATGCTGCTATCATCTGACGTCATCAAATAGATTAAATATTTGAATTTTGTAAAACCGTGGAAACCGTGGCCTACATTTACAATTTATAATAGCACGTGGCTGATTATGAAAATCCCAGAATTCTCCGCCAGTCACAAAACTAATACAACAGTTTCATTTCTATTTCCTTTAGTTGGATCTTTCCTTTTTGACATGTTATAATTCAAATCTTGAAAAGGAGGAACACAGCACTGGAAACGGATGGACCAGCTACAGTTGTGGTCCACAGTCTATAGGACGAAAGTCCAGAAAATAAGATAGGCATGTCTATGTGAAGAAGGAAACAAAAATGATAAAGAGGAACAACAAATTATGAATGAAATAGATAATGTAAGAATACACCTGAAAATAATTATAGCATACACAGTAATGAGGTTTCTCTGATAGGACACACACACACACACAGACGTACACACTCATACACACATACACACATGCATGCACTCACGCACACACACATAAGCGCGTGCACGCATCCACAATGACACACACACACACACAAACCACACGTGCAGACTCACACACACGCACGCACTCACAGCCACTCGCATGCACACACACACACAAGTCAAGCAGCCGCACTCATACACATTACACATACACACACACGGACAGACAGACGCGCTCACACACGATTGCTGTACAACAGTAAAACACAATTAGAAATCTCAGATAAAAAGTACGAAAGCTGTCACTCTCCCCCTTCCCCTACACCCTCCCCTCCCCCCGCTCAGAAACACAACAAAGATGCAACCACATACATACATACATACATACATACATACAATGTAACAAACACGAAAAACAAACCAACCACCAACTAACCACACATTTCTCACTGACAGAACAACACAAGAAACAAAAAACACAAACTATTCCTGATGGAGGCAGCAGAACAGAACTCTGTGGTACAACAAGAAAAAGTGTAACATGTTCATCAACTTCGTGTATCAACTAAATGCAAAACATTCAACCGCTGGGAACAATTATGTTCTGATTAATGCTTCGGAAGGGTTTCAAGTTCATCAAATTTACTTTCGTACTATTAAAATTGGGTGCACACAAGCGACTTCCTGTCGTGTTGCTGTTGTGTCTTATTTCATGTTCCCGTTGTTTTTGAACCCCAGTCTCGCATAATTATGTGCACATCGCCATTAGTCCGCATGGATTAAAAAAAAATGTGCTGCAGTTGCACCACAACAAACTGGCACGTGTACGTCATGCCTCAGGAAAACTGTGGACAGTTTTCACCCAGCACATACAACGACATAGTATAATCCGAGACACAGAATACCGCCAAGGTGAATCATTTCTTCTTCCGCTATATGTCCACAAATTGCGCTATATGTCCACAAATTGCGCGCGTATAAATACCGTGAGTACTACACTTTCCCGTTCAATTATGAAGGCGTGTGGTGCTAAATGCTGTATTGTTGACATCGATAATAGGCATGCAAGTAGACGGACGGAATATGACGAACTGATTCGCCACGGTATCCTGTGGGTCGGGTATAGTTACAACAATTTCTAGAACTCAACATTGTCATTTCTGTTTCACAGGGCCAGAAAAATAGTATTGCGATTTTTTTTTCAAAAACTCATCTTAGGTCAACAAATATAAACTTGTGTTAAAACAATCATTGTCAACGAATGAGAACATGTTGTGATGTCCCTTAAATGTGAACAATTGTCCAAAGTGCCAGAAATACTGGGGTTCTTCAACAGTTTCTCAAAAAGTTCTATCACTGCAGCTTCAAACCACGTGTCTCCTGTGAATGTCATGTTCCAAATCAAACCTTGGTGGCCGACATTTTGTTTGTCCGTCCAGTCAGCGAAGAGCAATAGCCCTGTGAGGATTGCTGAGGTTTTATCTGACAGTGGGTGTGCAGATGGATGGCAAGGCCCCTCCGCGCGCGGACGATAACATGGCATATGTGACAATGAGCGACGGGAGCCCCATCTTGTGGGTTGTTGGTTTTTTTTCCCCTGGCCTTTCTCCTCTGCTCTGTCGTGCTTGTTCTCGCGGACTTGCACAACTTTAACGCCTTTGTAGATTGATGGGCCCCGCGATCCTCGGCCCAAGACAAGGACAATGGTGAACTGTCAGAGATGGTTTTAGGTGTCTTCAAAGAGACGAACAGAATAGAACAAAACAGAGCCAGGCATGTCCATCAGTGTCATGTGAAATGGTTAAATCTCATCATTCACAGATCTTGCAGGACGGTTTTTGGGCAGAATGTAACAAAAACTATCACAAGAGTATCACTTCCCACGGACTGTTCACACATTAGTGTCACCATTGCCCGATTCTGAACGAGCCAGTTCCCCGTTGGTGTATCTCCCAGTTCCTACAGGGGAGGGCGCCAGCATGGATGTAGCAGTTGTCCTTGGGAACTGAGGAATCTGAAGTCTCGCGCCTTGGTCGTGTCCCATCCCGGGCACGGCCGGGAAAACCCGCCTATTTTGTTTCCTCAACAGTAAACTCTTCAGTTCTTTCCGGAATCTGGATCCCGTGATGCAGTAGAGGATGAAGTTGATGGAGTTGTTGGTGTACTGGATCAGGTTGACGATGGCGAAGGTCAAGGCCTGCAGTGCCCGGTCATGTGGCGTTTTGGCCCGCTTAGTCCAGGACGGCTCAATGATGAAGAAGATGCTGACCGGGATGGTGGACACTAGGAACACCAGGTTGAGAATTAATAAAATGGCCGTCATGGAGGAGGTGCGGTCAGTCTTAGTTAATGTCCTGGGCGGAGTGTTGAACCCATTTCTATTGGTCACACTGGTGGCCACAGTTTGACATACCGTTGTGGCTTGCATTTCCGCCACACCCACTCGCCGAGCTTTCCTCCGGCCAATCAGAACTTTGACAGCAATGCACGTGTTTCCGGTGATCAGAATGAGAAATGGCACCAGGCTGAACACACTGAAGTCAATCCAAGGCCACTGCTTTTTGGAAAAATGATAATATTCTATGGTCTGATAATAGCAGTGGACAATATGTGTTTGGTTGTTGCGGAAGTAGAAAGTGAAGTCCCCCATCCCGTACAGAAAATGGCTGTTCAGGCCCAGCAGTAGGACGATGATAACGCCGATGACCACAATGGAGGACCAGCGCGTGCAATAGTGTTTGACCCGGTAGGGCGTGAAGACGGACAGAATCCTCTCGAAGGTGAAGGCCACCAGAATCCACACGGAGATGTCCAAACTGGCATAGACCAACATGGTGTTTATTTTGCAGGCTGCCTCGGACACATGTCTGGGGAGAGAAAGTAAACAAAGATGATAATGACGGAATGTGAGAGGTCCTGGTAGAAACCTGTCGCTTTTACTTTCATTCCTGGTTTTGTTTTCTAATGTTACAAGACCATAATTAAACATGCCCCCCCCCCTCCACCCCGAACTCCATAACAAAAAGGATTATCCTTCAAAGCCCAGACATGCACATCCCTTGCAGTTGCGAAGCATTTTTTAAAAATCTAGACGATTGAATGTAGATATTCACACATGCAAGACACTGGAGCATTGCAAAGTCCATAGGCGAGCCGCATGTGCGCGTCTAGTCTTACAGAAGACACCTGGCTAGCAACAATGACTAGAACCGACCAACCGTCCTAACTCTGTGAACTGTAGACAGTTCTTAGCACCAGTACTAGACCAAATGCCGGTTCTTCATTGTCTTCAGGCTGGACCGGTACTTTTGTCTGCACCAAAAAAGCTTACTGAACACACCAGAGTCAGAACTCCCGCGGTTTATGTTATTTTCTTTACCAAGGGATAGGGAAGCGTGCTCAACTTTGTTTTTGCGTTGGTTGTGTGGCAGAACGATGGTGCGGGACTCAAGCTGTCAGCAGCTAGTTCTGGAAGCTTGAATTTCCAAAGAAAATCCACCGAAAAATACAAACAAGACGCGTCAACACCCCTCGCCACTTCCCCAGTAAAGATGATAAAAGCAAACATTATCGAGTAAAAAACCAAGTAATAACATCGTTGTCATAGACTGAACTCTGATTCTGTTACCTGACAGATGAAAGCCTGTTAAAATGCGCCTCGACATTAGTGGAAAGCTAAATCGGCAATATTTTTTTAAATGGATAGATAAGAATCGTTGAAACTTTGCGTGAGGTGCTTTTTCTATTTGCCTTAGCAGAAAATTATTTTTCAGTGTTGATTGATGTAGAAATAAGCAAAATTCTTTCATGAAAGTATATATTTTATCACGGCTGACGGTCTTTTTAAATTCTAAAGGCTTTACAGTGGATGACATCATACACATGACTTCATTTTTTTCTTTACTATACATGATTTCAGTTCTCCACGTAAAAGATATGCAATTTTCACACTTTATTGACACAGCCTAATAAAATGTTGGCATCTCTCATCATACTTCAAAAAGTGGACGCCTGCAAAAGCTTGGTATTCAACATATCCCGTGCGTTCTTTACCACCCAGGAACCAACAGAGAAACAGAAAGTCTGATTCAAGCCTTCAAGAGATCATTGATGCACCACCAACGCACTGTTGGCGCTTTGGTCCAATAACAACGCCGCCACTTACTGGCTCTAGTCTTAGCAATTTATCTCAAAGGCTGCCAGAAGCGGTTGAGAACAGACGTTGTCTCCCTGCTAAAGACTGCGTCATTTTGAATCTTATAAGTGACGTGAAACGTAAACTCGGATCCTTTCACTCGTCTGTTGTTGCATTCGTAGACACAGTAATTTTGGACCATCTTGATAATAATGTAACTGAAATCGCAAAAACGAATGTGAAAATGGAAGAAACGGTGTCACGGTCGCAGCCAAACAAATTACAGGTTGCAGCAGACGTTTGCCCTTAACAATTTGCGGGAAGCGACGCTCTACTGCTCACACGTCTGTGAGCAAACTTCAATCCCAGTGTGTATTATAAGCTCTCTGGTTGCATCCCAAATAATGGTGCAAATATTGTGTGAAATAACTTTGTCTCAAGCGGTTCGCTTATGCTGTATACATCAGACTTGGCTGACCAAGTGGCTGATTACGCGATTCATTAAACCAGTGATCCTGCATTTATGCGAACTTGCCTTTACATGGACATAAAAAAAAATCTGTTGTCTGACTTCACTGCTGTATATATGTTAGCATTCTCGATCCCATACTTGACGTAGAAAACATACCACTTTTGAAAAAAACGACTCTTGATCAAAACATGTTGAAAAATTATAGACCCGTCTCAAACCTTCCTTTTCTTTCAAAAATCCTTGAAAAGGTGATATTACAACAACTAATGTGTCATTTGAGAAATAATGACCTGTTGGAACCATTTCAATCTGCTTACAGAAGTAACCACAGTACTGAAACTGCACTATTAAGAATCATGAATGACATATTAGTAAAGGCAGATTCTGGAAATATTACTCTGCTAAATTTGTTGGATCTATCAGCAGCGTTCGACACCATCGATCACGAAATCCTGCTCAGAAGGCTAGAAACATCGTTTGGAATCAGAGGGGTCGCCCTTAAATGGGTCGAATCTTACCTGTCAAATCGCCACCAATTTGTTGTAACCAACAAAATAAGATCTTTTTCTTATGCGCTTCAGTATGGCGTACCACAAGGCTCAGTGCTTGGTCCTATTTTGTTTACTATCTATACTATTCCACTTGTACATGAAATAAAGAAATTTAATTTACAATATCATTTCTATGCTGATGATACCCAGCTCTACAGTTCTGCCTTGCCATGCGATGTTGACAGCCTTCTGCAGCAGGCTGGAAACTGTATAACAGAAATTAAAAGCTGGATGAACCAAAACAAACTGGCACTAAATGAGGATAAAACTGAGGTTATTTTATTAGGCCGTGAGCGGGTTCTGCAAGAAGTGGACAGAACTGAGATGATAATTGGCACTAATTCAATAGAAATTTCAAAAAAAGTAAAAAACCTAGGGGTTTACATTGATTCAAATCTTTCTATGTCATCTCAGGTTAGTCACCTCATTCGTATTCTATACATGGAAATCTGGAAAATTGGTAAAATCAGACATCTTATTTCAACTGAAACTGCGGCTGTTTTAGTAAATTCTTTTGTACTTTCAAAGCTTGACTATTGCAACTCCCTTTTGGCTGGAATTGCACAAAAAAATATTAGAAAACTCCAAATTGCTCAAAACAATGCAGCGAGACTTGTTTTGAAGAAAAAGAAAAGAGATTCAGCACTGCCACTTCTGCAGAGTTTGCACTGGCTGCCAGTTGAGAAAAGAATAATGTACAAATTGTCATCCATTTGTCACAAATGTGTCAATAATACTGCTCCATCGTACCTAGTTGATTTAACTGATTACTATGTTCCATCTCGTCAACTAAGATCATCATCTGACACTACAAAATTGAAAGTACCCAAAATGAATCTGTCCACTGTAGGAGAAAAGTCCTTTTCATTTCTTGGCCCTACCATCTGGAACACTCTTCCAAAGACAACCAGGGAAATTAATGACATTGGTTCTTTCAAACGCCATCTGAAGACCCATTTCTTTCAGACAAACTAGGCTAGGTGTTTTTCGGCAGCAACAATAGTAAATATTTTTGAATTTCTTTTGTGTATGCGTGTGTGTGTGTGTGTGTAAGAGTTTGTTAAAGCGCACAGAGCTTGTCATCGACGGGGTTGGGCGCTATATAAATGCAATATATTATTATTATTATTATTATTATTATCGTATTTAATCTTCCACCTCCCCTCCCTCACGCCTCAATAGACTCTTGCCCCAAACAGCATGGCTGAAATCGGCACAGTTTTGAGAATGTGACTCCAGTGCGCACCATAGGCCCATTGCGCATATCGGCCATCTTTGTAGTAAGGAACAACGCTAACCATGACGATGGTAGCATTGATTTTGATTCGTTAGCTGATTTGCACTGCGAGCACTTCAAGCGTCATGAACCAATGGGCGGCAAGCTAAAAGTCGTTCACTATAGTAAACAATGGCAAGTGTGCACATGTTCAATCGGAGACGTTCGGTCAATTCTTTCACTTCCTTTCCTTTGTTTACACGGATGGTAGGGAATCTGACCAGCTTGGATCCGTCCTTTCCACCCCTGTCATAACAGTCAACTGCAATGCAACCAGCAGGCATTTTAACTGCTTAGATATATAATATCTCAAAGTTACACTCATCAGCTGATCCACCTGCCATTTTTGGTTTCGGAAGTCCAAAACAAAAACACTCTGTGACGTCATTCGCAATGCACACTACAAGCTCTTTATCTACACCAAGTATTGAGTAGGTATCGGTACTACAGAAGAATTTCGACATTGTCTCCGGAGACCAGAATGTCGATTAATTTCAAAACGGTTCGATCGAATGTTCGACATAGGTCACTCTCGAATATTTAAATACTTGCGTCGAATATCCCAACTCCAACCTGTTCGCCACTGTCTATTGGCTACATTGACTGTCACCATGTGTCTTGATTTTTTTCTGTTTTTTTTTGTATAGTTTTTCTTTATTTTCCCCAAAGACTTTTCTACACATTTACTCAATTCTGTTCAGATCTATACAAACTGTTTTTGAGAATTTCACCAATGTAATCAAGTTTATACAGAACTAGATCTATTTAGTTCTATTTATCAACTTCAATTTGATGCAGTTCTGAATATCACGCCTAAGCAAAACACCCAAAGAGACCCTGAAAGGCTCAAAATGGCTGTTATCATGCCACTACCCCCTAAAACCTAAACTCAAACTCCCAGCATGAGTTTGAGTTTGTCCTACCTGATCTCCAGATCCGCCACTGCACGGATGAAGAGTCGCATGAGCCCCATATGCAGCACCATCAGATCTGTGATTGACAGGGCGATCAAGTAGATGGAGGCCTGCGAGGTCCGCATACTTCTCCTGCACATCACAATGATAGACATGATGTTACCTGTGGTCCCCAGCACCAGCAGGATGGGAGAAATCACCTGGCAGGGAGAACGGAAAGTAGGTCAGTTACCTGCAGGCAGTGCTGGACACACACCAGGCTGACCTGGTGTGACCTGAGAGGTTAATACTACATCAGAGATCTCTTGACAAGGTGGCTAGCTAAAGCACTAAGTTATGTAACTATGAAGCAAAGCAGGGAGGTAAGTATGGACACACTCACAAACATACAAAGAAACAGAGAAAACAGACACACAGGCAGACTAGCTGATTAACTAACTAATTAACTAACTAACTAACTAACTAACTAACTAACTACAAACTAACTAACTAACTAACTGGCTAACTAATTAACTAACTAACTACTTAACTAACTAACTAACTAATTACCTAACTAACTAACTGACTAACTAATTAACTAACTAACTAACCAATTAACTAAGTGACTGGCCGATCGACCGACCGATCCACTCACTCACCACTCACCCACTCACTCACTCACTCACTCACTCACTCACTCACTCACTCACTCATTCACTCACTCACTCACCCACCCACCCACCCACCCACTCACTCACTCACTCACCCACTCATGCACTCACTAATCAGTAAACTGACTAATTAACAAACGAATGAACGAACAAATGAAAGAAAGAAAAAAGAAGGAATGAACGAATTGGCTAATTAATATAAAGATATATTGTCAACCAGCAAATATTCATAAACAAGATTTTGTGTGTTTACTCTCCACTTGCCTTCCTGGACAGAAGGATGAAAAAATATCTCTGTATAGACACAAGGAAGAATTAGAAAAGACAACTCTTACCACCCACAGGTAGTAGGTGACCACAGTCTCCAGATGTCCGTCATCTGCCATGATCTTCAGCAGATAATCACAACACGGATGATTCGGACAAGGAAAGGGCTAAACAGCCGGTGATGTCACATGATATTTCCTTTCCGGATTGCCAGACCGGTGTGTCTTCCATTCTGGGGCCACTGCGAACCGATTAATTTGTTGACTGGCACCACAACTGGTTCATAATCCTGTCAAGGAACGTTGAACAAAGTCTAACACACATTTTGACATTGGTACCAAACCTTAAAGATCACGCAAGATCCCAGATTTATGATGTGAATATAGAGCATGCGGAGTCTCCCTAGGGTTTTGATTTTGAGATCTTTGTTCTTAGAGGATCCGTGCCCTTGGATTTGCATCTTTTGTACTCCTGAGAGTACTAGAGTATCTCAAAGGCGCTTCCCCAAAACAGCATGTAGATGCCACGAGCGCTGGTCTGATGTCTAGTCTCAGGCGCTGATGCCAAATCTTGACCTCACGAACTAAGACTGTCTCAAGTGGTATGTCCGTTATTCCAATCGCTGCAGACATGACGTCGGAGTCAGGTAACAAAGAGCGATGAAATTCTCACAGAGTTTGAACTGGCCAGAGATCTGCTACATCACCAACACTGGACCTGACAGAACTGATCTGTCAGTGTACAAATTTCAGGTTGGAAATTGGCATCAAGCCAGGAAAGTCATCTTTTTCTTCTAAGTAATCAGATACATTGTAATATATCTCTGCCGACGCTCACATCATCCGATCTAATTTAATTATCAATTCTTGATGTCGTGGAAAACGAAGTGATTCTGTTCCATGTTGCTCGTGACGAATACTTGAATATATTCGATCCTAGCTGCCCTGATCATGTGGAGAGAGAAGGAGAATACGTGTTAGAATACAATTTTTTATAATGACTTTTTGGTGTTAGTTTAAAATCATCCATTTATTGGTTCTGTTCAAAAGTGTTAATCTCCGAATTTGATCCGAGAATAGTTGGGTGGTGACGTCACATGTGTGTAGTTTCATCTCGCCACATTCAGGATCTCACAGAAACTCAATGTGGGTGACGTCACTAGCCAACTTGCCTCTGGATCAAAAATCGGCTGACACGCCCACCGACGTTGGGAAAGACTGTTTCACTAACTTAGACTCACATGTGTATACAGTTGCTGAAATATGGCAAGGTGACAGAAAAAACAACAGCAAGAACAAAAAACAATAAGAAATTATATAAACATTTCAAAAAGGACATGAAATTCTAAACAAGCTTTCTGTCACCCAGATTTTCCTTCAGCTAAACAGAAGAAAAAAGTAAGTGTAGTGTGAGCACGCTCTATAGCTTGTTTCCATGACAACACTTGTAGAGTTCAAACCAATAAAATAACGAGACATTTTTAGACTGGGCTGTATGTCAGCTCGCTGAAGATTTACATTGTGAAACATCATTAAATAATCATCATAGAAAGTTGTAATGTTCAGGAAATCCTATTTATGTTTTATGATCAAAACTTTCAACAAAATGAGAACTTCTCATGGAAACAGTTCCGGTCCATGTGGTAACATTTCATACGTGTGGCAAAACAAAGCAGTGACAGTTCAAAACGTAGCCTATTATTTTCCTCGACTGACAACGGGGCTGAATTTAAAGCAGAAAAAAATGAGACAATAAAGGTTGAAGTAGACGAGGAAGAAAGCGATGAACAGACAACGATTTCAGACCCAGAATTCTTCCTTGCTGACATCGGAAGCTGAGACTGGGTGACGCACTGGAAGTTTGTTTTGTGGCGGTTTCAGTTTGAGGTGGGGATTGGCCCACTGGTGAGATCGAAACATTTAATGTATCGCATTAGTTCAAGCGCTACAAAACTGTCCTGCGTCAGCTGGCGGGAAGAGAGACCTCCCGCACTGAGACAAAACAAAGACAGAACAGTCTTGTCTCACTGCCTCACCAGCCTTGCTCTAAACTGAAGACCGGGCACACAGATCAGAAATGCTCGGCGGACATGGACCTGGGTCATTCATGACATGGCTGACAGACTTGAGATAATGGCGAACACCTGAATTAGGTAAAGTAGAACGAAGCAGTCACTGATAGAAACGAACCAAACACACAGCTAGGGGGAAGTTATTTATTTGGGACCGGATTGTTAGTTCTGTCCGGGTTGGCGATGATTGACAAATTTGAGAGGAGGATCAACACATGAACTAGAGGAAGTGGAACAATAACTCTTTGTGTGTCATGAATTTTTCCAAGTTTGCCGATACAGGAAGAAAACAGTGGAGGAGATGAAAGAAGACTAACTACAGCAACATCATTCTATTACTAAAAAATTGACTTACTTTCGTCCCAAAACAAACTAACCTAGCATTCCAGTGCACCAGCGGAATAACTGAAATACCTGTGATTGGCACACAAAGAAAGAATTGCTTGGGTAAGGCAAAAACGTTACTACAAATACAAATCTTCTACACAAGAAAGTAATTTTTTCGATTATGAAAATCTTCAGAATGGACACGCAATTTTTCTCTCCAGGAGGGAATACAGATCAAGATTACACACTGTGAGACCGAGCGAATCACTGTAATTATCTAATCTTTCAAGTAGAGTTCCAACACGGACACCCATTCAAGCTTGTTGCATCAGACAATACATTAGACATCTGGATGGACGAACGGCCGTGATAGCCACACAAATCTAAGATTTATCCTTGTATTTGAAATGGTTCATTCAGAGATGTGATTTTATAAACTGTTTCTATGTGCATCCAGTTGTCTCTATTCTGTGTCAAACTAAACCAGAGTGCTTATTTCTTCTGGACGACGAGAAACTGAGGGTAAAAATCTTTTAGGTAAGATGTTTCTATTTGTCTTTCCATTTAGTCAGTACAAGGACAGTTTAACGCAATAATTCATTACATTACGTCTATTGATAATAATAATAGTTCGTCCATCAGGTATGATGATGACCTTAACAACACCAGAGGAATAAAGAACAGAAATTGTTGAGAATTTCAACACATGGACAATAAAGAGAACTAAAGGACACAGAGGACAGAATGGAAAGACTGTTCTTTCATGACTTATGGCTTCTCATGTGACTGATAAGTCCTATTTTTGCCCTGAAGACCCTTCCGCATAAGTGACAAGAGTGCTCCGTTGGTTCAGTACCACTGGGCCTTTTCTTGCGCCGTTCTCTTTTTTTGATAGCCTGCTGGACTCTGTCAGCTTCCCATGCTTTGCTGCCTCTGGTAAGGGCCGCCCTCCAATTTGCTCGATCAAGCAAGAGCTTTTCCCACTCACTCACATCAATGGCAAAGGCCTTCAGTGATTGCTTGAGAGTGTCTTTGTAACGTCTCTTTGGGGCCCCAACATTCCTCGTTCAATTGGAGAGCTCAGAGAAGAAGATTTGCTTAGGGAGTCTGGAGTCGGGCATTCTGACAACATGTCCTGCCCAACGTAGCTGAATTTTTTTCAGGTGGCAGAAGATGCTCAATTCCTTGGCACGATTGAGGACTTCAGTGTCTGGAATTTTATCCTGCCATTTGATCCTTAGGATCTTTCTAAGGCAGGCCAGATGAAAGTGATTTAGTTTTCTGGCATGCGATTGGTACACTGTCCAGGTTTCAGCCCCATAGAGTAGGGTGGGAAGGACCACAGCATTGTACACTTTCAGCTTAGTGTCTGTGCGAATGCCGGCAACATCCCACACTCTCTTTCGAAGCCTGCCAAATGCAGAGCTGGCTTTGCTGATTCTTGAGGGAATTTCAGTATCAACACGAGCCGTGGAAGACAGTGTACTGCCAAGATAGGTGAAGTTCTCCGACACCTTCAGAAGACTGTAATGGACTTTGATATTTGGGGTCACAGGATACTTGTCATCTGGAGTAGGCTGATGGAACACTTCCGTCTTCTTTGTGCTTATTGTGAGGCCAAAGTTGTCACAGGCACTAGAGAACTTATCAACACAGTTTTGCATGCTATCCTCATCGTGTGCCAGAAGTGCACAATCATCAGCAAACAGTAGGTCACAGACTTGAATACTTTTGGTTTTGGTTTTTGCCTGAAGTCTCCTGAGGTTGAATAGACTGCCATCAGTTCGGTACTTGATGCTTACCTCTTGAGGAGGAGAGCTAAAGGCTTCTTGTAGCATTGCAGAGAACATGATGCTGAACAGAGTTGGGGCTAAGACACAACCCTGTTTTACCCCATTTGTGACAGCAAAGGGCTCTGAAACACTGCCGTTACTTTTGACTGCAGCTTGCATGCCATCATGAAACTGGCGCACTATTGTGATGAATTCGGGTGGACACCCAAACTTCGCCAAGATTTTCCAGAGGCCTTCACGACACACTGTGTCAAATGCTTTTGTGAGGTCAACAAATGTGATATACAGCGCTCTATTTTGTTCCATGCATTTTTCCTGAATCTGTCTGGCAGCAAAGATCATATCCGCCGTTCCCCTCTCTTTACGAAAGCCACATTGGCTCTCGGGAAGCAAGTCATTTGACGAGAGGTGATCAAGAAGGCGATTCAGATGCATTCTTGCCAATATTTTGCCAGCAATTGAAAGTAGAGAGATTCCCCGATGGTTGTCACAGACTTGGCTGTCCCCGTTGTTTTTGTACAGATGGATGATTGAAGCATCTTTGAAGTCCTGTGGCAGCTTCCCTGCTTTCAACATATGATTGAACAACTCGGTCAAGCTTTCAATAAGCTTTTCTCCACCGAAGGCATACACCTCAGCAGGAATTGAATCCACGCCTGGTGATTTGTTAAAGGACATCTGATTTGTGGCAGTTCGTGTCTCATTTGCTGTGAATGGCTTGGCAAGAGCTGCATTAATAGGAGTCTGATGGAGGCGGTCAATGGACTCAGTATTTATATTTGATGGCCGATTTAGCACACCTCCGAAATGTTCTGCCCAACGCTGAACTATGGCATTCAATTCAACAATGCGTGTTGAACCATCTGACGCAAGAAGTGGCGTAGTGCCAGAGCGGGATGGTCCAAACACAGCTGGGAGGCTCTCAAAGAACTTTCTAGTGTTGTTTGTGTCGGCATATTTCTGAGTTTCTCTTACTCGCTCTTCTAGCCAGTTATTTTTCATTTTCCTCAGCTTCTTCTGGAGTACACTCTTACATGCACGCAGTGCATCAGCTTTTGCTGTGGAAGAGGGGTCACTGCAGTGAGCTTGGATGAGACTATTTTTTTCTTTGATGAGCACTTTGATTTCATTATCATTATCATTGAACCAGTCCTGGTGCTTGCGGACAGGAAAACCAACTGTGCTGCTGGCGCAAGAGTGTACAGTCGTATTTAGGTCAGTCCAGCTCTGTTCAATGTTCTCAGGGTCAAAAGTCACGCAATCCAATTTTGAGGAGAGTTCTGATGAGAGCTCGCTCTGTTTCTCAGCTGAGCAGAGTTTTGAAACATTTAGGCGTTTAGGTGGCGCTTTCCCTTGAGGGCGTCTATTGCGCCTCAATGTTAGTCTGAGCTTGCAAACAATGAGTCTGTGGTCAGTTCCACACTCGGCACCACACATCGCCTTTGTTACAAGGACATCCTTTCTGTCAGTCTTCCTCACAATGACGTAGTCTATGAGATGCCAATGCTTTGAGCGGGGATGCATCCATGACGTTCTGTTTCTCACGGGGAGACTAAAATTTGTGTTGGTAATGAACAGGCCAAATTCAGCGCACAAAGTAAGTAAGCTCAACCCATTGTTATTGCATGAACCAACTCCATGAGGGCCCAAAACATTTGGCCACGCTGAGATTTCTGAGCCAACCCTAGCATTGAAGTCCCCCAAGAGAATCAGCTTATCAGCTGCCGGGACAGAGCATATGACAGATTCTAGATCAGAATAGAACTTGTCTTTGGCTTCATCTGGGTTTGTCATGGTGGGCGCATATGCGCTAATGAGGGTGGCTGACTGGCTTTTCCCAACTGGGATCCTGAGTGTCATTAGCCTGTCATTTATTTCAATTGGCATGGACTGCAAGTTTCTGACAAGGTCATTTTTAATTGCAAACCCAACACCATGCTGTCTCGGTTCGACTGCACCCTTGCCTTTCCAGAAGAAGGTGTATCCACCACTGAGCTCTTTGAGTTGGCCACTATCAGGGAGTCTGGTTTCACTGAGTGCCACTATGTCCAGGTTGTACCTGCTGAGCTCAATGGCAATAAGTGCAGTGCGTCTTTCCGGGTTGTTTGAGTTGTCCTGTACGTCTACTGATACCAGGTAGACAAACACACATTTACACACAAATCAAAATGGGGTTTAAGATATCTATTTAATATTCAGAATAATCTTGATATAACTGGAACAAACGCCTCAGATAATTTTTGTATAGTGTGTATATTTGATGCTATGAAGATCATGATAATCTTATACCGATGTTGTTTTTTTTTTATTTTAAAGAAAATGAGATATCCATTAAGTTTATTTTGCAGTTTATCAAGATTTGGACAAAGTAAATTCATTTTCAGTCTTCGATGACATAAAAGATATAACTGTGTAGAAACGACAGACTCAGTTGTTAAACTAAACGTTTCCGTCCACTGTGCTGGTGTTGAAATAATAAAAAGATTTCCCGTGTTGGCAGTTGCTGTACATAGCTAGACGGAGCTGTAGGTCACGTTGGTCTTTCTGACCGCTGGCGCTTGTGGTTTTGTCAGTCTGACCTGTCATCCAGTTGCAGTGAGCGAACATCCTGGACGGAAGGGACCAGATCTGTAGAATGGCAGTTTGGGCAACCCTGAGGATGCTTCCTTCAACACCGTGGCCACGTGTTTCACAGATGGAAAATGCAATACTATTGCAGGTCACACTGCCATAATGCGCTTCTTCAACTCACATTTCTTCACTGATCTTCAATTTCAATCCATAAAGCCGAGTCATGAAAATCTTTTGGTTGGCGAATCACGGACCAATACGACACACAGAATAATACGGAGCTGCAATGTGGACGTTTTCGACAGAACAGTTAGCATAATTATCATGTCCAGACACGGCATTGCCAAGTTCTCCTACCTCGTGTGTAGTGCCTTTCGCACCTGACAATTTCCATGCTTAATGGGGTGGGGTGGAGATGGAAAAAGAGGTGGGGGTGAAGAATGAGGATTGTTGCTGGCATTTATCAATCAATTTTTTTATTGTACATGATTATAAATAAATGATAAACTGTCCTAGGCAGCAAGGAGCAGACATAGTGAATGACTGAGTGGGTTTTCAAATCTTGTGTATATTTTGCACTGGCCGTGAGGTTTGCAATAAACTTAAACATGAAATTGAAACTGAAATTTGAAGGAGTGAAGTAGAGCATGGATGGTGGACTACGAAGGCTTTACAAGGACATACAGTAAAACGGTTTATCTCGCTCGAGAGGGTTTTGGTGAGACTTTACCAATGGGACACTGTGGCCCAGAGGCAAGGTGCTCGCCTCTCATGCCGAAGGTAACCGGTTCAAAGCCCAGTCAGTGCAGGCATGTTGGAATTTTGGGATTTTTCTTATAATTATTTTCCTGTCCCTGATCCTATGGTAGGTAGGATCGAGCACCTAGTCTTCTCGGATAAGGACGAAAAATTCGGAGGGCCCGTGTGCACATTGCGCACGTTAAACATAGCTTGGCAGTTGGAAATCGCGAACTGCGGGCCGAACAAGCCGCTGCCGTGACAACATTCTAAAAAAAGGAATCCCTGCCACAACAAGAAAATAAACAACAAGGAAAAGTGAGGTGTAAGTGCCAAGGGCGGCGAAACCTGCTAAAATAAAGAGCTCAACACGAACGGGACACCACAGCGCAGCGTATGCGTTCATTGAACAAAATTCTGGGTGCGCACTGAATCTTGCCATGTCGCTGTAAAGATCTGTTGTCTTTGCGTTCTGCTCTGCTTTGTAAACCCTTTTTTCATACGTTTTTTTCAGATTATTAAATTATTTAACCCTCGCTCACAATTATGATGATTTTAAACCAGTATAATATAAACAGGTATTTTTTTGAAAGGTTAATCATGATAACAGTTGTGTGCCATTATCGCACCCACAGACAGCTGCACAACCACGCCCTTCTGGAACCTTCAAGAAAGTGCCTGTAACAGCTGAGGTTGTTCTAGCACGTTATAGTAGGGGGGAGTTAGTTGATCTAACTACAACCCTTTAGAAAACGAAACTATTACAGCTGTAAAATAAATAAACACGAGATCCGACGATAGATTAAATAATACTAAAGTTTAATAACTGTATAGTGAACAATAAATTACTAGGAAGACGCCAGCGAAACTAAATATCTACGCCACACAAAAGGAAACTCACTTACTCACCCCCCAACCACTCACACAGGTCTATATATATAAACATTCCTACAGAAAGTTCCCGAAATAAACGTTACCTTTGCCCTCGCACAAACTAACCAATCACGCATCAATACGTCATCAGGTTACATCACTCAAGGCCAAATCTGGCGTAAACATCCTTATCCACAGTGTTATCGAATGTTCGGGAACATACTAATATTTACTGAACGAGTCAAAACACCTGACAACAAGCGAGCGAGGAAAAAAACTACTCACTAGAAAAGAAGGTCAGGTCACGGAGTACAACAATAAAATGAAAGAAGAAATGAACACATGCTCACCAGTGTAAGAAGAAAACGGGGGAGGGCAAGGGATAGCTTGCAGATGCTACACAACTCCCCAATTTAAGTTGAATATCTTTCAACTCCAAAACATTATTCAGCGTCTGCAATATCTTGAAATAATCTTATAGCACTCCCAATCTCACAAAGGTAGTTGCTAATTCTATTACAATTAATAACAATTTCAGTGTCTTCCCGAATGTCATCACAAATACAATACAATGCAGTGTACTTTGCATCACTAATACCATAACTAATACAATACCGTCATTGTGACAAACCAATAGTTAACATTAGGCCTACTAGTCAAAATAACACAACGCCACCACTGTGGTGAAACAATGGTCAATGATATTATTACAAATCATATATGGTGAAACGATGGCCCATCGTTTACATAATGCTTCGTGCACGAATCATAGCATATGACTTGTTGTACATAACATGGTTATCTCCAAAATGTATAACTCATACGTACAATGGCAAAAATATCAATACATACTGACCACTGATTAGGGTCTTTCTTCATCATATTAGGTCAAAACAAGTTACAACATTGCAACATAACACAAACACTGCTTGCTCGCAGTCCCCATTTGGGTTACATTTTCCAAAAATTACACCAAGTTCCATTGGTAACTAATATGACATAGCATAAAATCAAAATGTGACTAACACATCATGACTATCTATCAGCTACCAATTCAATATTCAGCCACAGATGAACTATGTCCCCAATTACAGTACAATACTGCCGTCCTAGCAATTCATCTAGTAGGCAAAAGTATGGGTTACAATGCATTTCACTGATAGTGTACTACTTTAAAATACCCTGCTCAGGAAATCGACACAGACATTTTCTCTGCCTTTTACGTAGTGAATCCTGAATCGATAAGACTGTAAAAATAAACTCCATCGTAATAACTTTGGACTGTCAAACTTGGCAGAGTTCAAAAACTCTAATGACCGATGGTCAGTTTGGAGCACAAACTCCTTTCCATACAAATACAAAGTAAACTTTTTTACAGCCCAAACAATAGCTAAACATTCGCGCTCTGAGACCGAATATTTTGTCTCACGAGGCAATAGCTTACGACTAGCATATGCCACGGGGTACAACTTTCCCTCGTGTTCCTGCATAAGACTAGCGCCTAATCCGCGATCTGATGCATCAGTTGCTAAGACAAACTCTTTGGAAAAATCTGGCAAACATAACACGGGTTTGGAGATAATAACATTCTTCAAAGAGGTGTACGCTTTCTCCTGCGTTTCGTCCCACTGAACTATATTGGGCTGACCCTTTCTAAGTAAATCAGACAATGGTGATGCAATCGCTGAAAAGTTAGGAATAAATTCATGGTAATATCCCACTAATCCTAAGAATGCTTTCACTTCCTTCTTAGTGGTGGGTCTGGGTGCGTCTCGTACCTTACATACATTCTCTTCTAACAGGCCAATCATACCTTCTCCCACTAAGTGTCCAAGAAAGTCTACTTCAGACGTTCCAATCAGACACTTCGATGGCCTTGCAGTTAATCCAGCTTGGTCCATCCTCTGCAGTAAGTCGTTGAGAGTCTTCACATGCTCGTCGAATGTCTCTGTATGAATCAGCAGGTCGTCCACATATGCTGTCACATTGTTCATTCCACGGATCAATGGCTTTACGATCCTGTTCAGCGTGGCTCCTGAGTTCATCATCCCAAAAGGCATCCGAATGAATTCATAGTGTTCGCCCATGGTGACGAACGCCGTCTTGGGAATGTCTTGCTCTCGAACTTTCACTTGCCAGTATCCCTTGCTCAGGTCAATCCGAGAGAATAATTTTCCTCTCGAGAGACTCTGAAACACTTCTAATGGCGCTGCTGTCGGATGAGGGTCGAATACTGTGATCTTGTTTAACCTCCTGTAGTCGATGCAGACTCGGTTGGATCCGTCCTTCTTCTTGACGACAACAATAGGTGAAGCATAAGCTGATGAGCTCCTTCGAATGATGCCCAGCCGTTCCATGGTGCTAAGCTCCTCCTTCAATGAGTCGCGCATAGCGTAGGGCACCGGGTATGGTCGTTGACGAACTGGTACTTCTGTCGTCAGGTCGATGCGATGTTCACCCAACTGACAGCATCCAGGGAGATTGGTGAAGATGTGCTGGTAATTCTTCACCACATCGCAGAGTTCTTGACGTTGTTCCGATGTCAGTTGCGTTCCATACTGGACATCTCTGTAGCCTTCATTCTGGTTCCAGCTTCCTAGGTCGGCAAGGTCCTCCGTCGTTCCACCGTTGTCGCCTTCCAGGTCGCAGTCCTCGATAATTGTCATGCCAGCTGACTCCACGGGTTGACTCTTGTCCATCATGTCGTCCTCTGCCAGTACAGTCTCAGCACTATCACCGCCGCCGTCCTTTATGGCGTTGACATGTCCAGGCGTGGTATCTCTCCTACTGTTGTCCATCCCACACATCTCGGTCACAACAGGTCTCGGTTCCATTGCCACTGCTGCTGCTTTTGACGTCCTTGGAATGTATCTCTTGAGGAGGTTGGCGTGCAAGGTCTTTTCTTTTGCACCCATCTTGACTCTATAGTCGTTAACACCGACAACTGAGACTACCTTATATGGTCCCTTCCATTGGACTAGGAGCTTGTTAGTGTTCGTCGGCAGTAGCACCAACACTTCATCTCCGGGGCGGAACTTCCTCTCTCGCGCCTTCCGGTCGTAGTAGGTCTTCTGTCTACCTTGAGCCTTGGAGAGTTCTTCCGTCGCTAACTTCCATGTGTCCTCCAGCCTCTCACGTAGTTCCATGACGTACTGGTAACTGGTCTTCGTTTCCGGCTCCTCTACGTCCTTGGTCCATAGTTGTCGTAAGATGTGCATTGGTCCTCTCACAGTTCTCCCATACAGCAACTCGAATGGGGCAAACTTGGTCGACTCTTGGGGAACTTCACGATATGCGAAGAGCAGCGGGTTGATGTATCTGTGCCACTGCTTGGGTTGCTCTGCGCACAGTCGTCTCAATGTTTTCTTCAGCGTGCCGTTGAATCGCTCCACCAACCCGTTGCACATAGGGTGGTAGACTGTAGTGGTCGACTGTCGAATTCCCAGTAGTCTATTCGTTTCCTTCATGACATCTGACATAAACTGGGTCCCTTGGTCCGACAAGATCTCTTCGGGCACACCCAAACGGCTGTAGATGTTCACTAAGGCTTCTGCTACCGTTTCTGCGTCGATCTTCTTCAAGGGTGTGGCTTCGGGGTAACGAGTAGCGTAGTCTATATACACCAGGATATACCGATGTCCACCTTCACTTGGGGGGTCGATAGGTCCTACTAAGTCCACGGCCACTCGCCTAAATGGTACGTCCACTACTGGCATACTCTGCAGGTGCACCTTTGGTGTCGCTCCTTTGTTCACTGTCCTCTGGCATATGTCGCATGAGCGGCAGTATCTCGCGACGTCACCTTCAATTCCAGGCCAATAAAAATTGCTCATAACTCTGTCTTTGGTTTTCTTCACGCCGAGGTGTCCTCCGACGATCGAGTCGTGGGCTACACTCAGTACATACTCTCTCAATTTCTCGGGTAGTACCACTTGCCTTATAACCGTCGCCTGTCTCAGGTCCTTGTAGATCCGGTACAGTACTCCACCATGTTTCTCAAAATGAACAGATTTATTGCCTCTATTAGTTGGGATCTTCTTCTGCTCTAACTTCCTAATGACTTCGTCTTCTTCTTGGAGTCGGATAAGTTCCTCTCTATCCACTCCCGCGTGCCGTTCTGCCCTCGGCACCTTCAGCGACGTAGACCGGTCCTTCCTCTTCTCCTGGGCCCTCGTGGTCACCGCTCCTACCATCACCTCAGTATCAGGGTCGTACGGATCCTTCGCTCCGTCCACGTTCCCGACTACTAGGTCGCAGATGGTCTCCGGGAGACACAGCGCCGTCACTTTGCCCGTCAGGTAAGGCGTCTTCACGTCGATAACGGCTTCCTCCGCCGCTAGCAAGGAGTTATCGATCCTCGCGATAAGTTTCTTCCCACCGGTGAGCTGTCCGTCGTCCACCAGTGCTCGCCGCACCACTACACCTTCACAGCCGGTATCTCTTAGGACATCTACCGCTCGATTTCCAATCAAGCCCTTCATCACTGGTAACTTCAGTTTCTCCACGGTCCTTCCGTCACTGCATCCTCCGCAAGTAACAGGCACCGCTAACTGTAGCTTCCCGTCCTTCATTACCGCTTGAACGTTGATGCTGGTGTCAGCCGTCGTCACATCTTGTCTTGACGACTCGTCCGCCGCTATCACTACGGCCGCCGCCGCCTTGTTCGGCTTGCCTCGTCCCATATCCTTCTGGGCTGGACACATCCTCCGAACGTGGCCTGGCTTTCCGCAAAGGTAACATTTCAACTCACCTTTGTCGTTTAACTTTGCACGACACTCCGTCGCCTTGTGTCCCGGCCTCTGGCACCTATGGCAGACCTGTGGGCTTCTGTCTCCGTTGGGCCTCTGTCGCACTGGCCGGCTCTGCAGTCTGGCGCTCCTGCTGAGCGTCCGGTTCCTCGCTACCAGGTACGCCTCCGCTGAATCTGCGATGTCCTGTAGCGTCTTTGGTTTCCTCTCCCTCACATGGGTTGCAAGGTCTGGTGGGCAGGCATCCATGAATTGCTCTCTGACGAACAGATCTCTCACTCCTTCGTAGGTCTCCTCCGTCTTCGACAGCTTTATCCACCTCTCTAAATTGGTCTTGATCCTGGTCAAAAACATTCCAACATCTTCTCCATCTTCAGGCTTACCTTGTCTGAACATGAGTCTGTATCCGTCCTCTGACAGGTTGTACCTCTTCTGCAACGCTTCCTTGACCTTGTCGTAGTCCTTGGCTTCGTCGATCGGTAGTCTGCAGAAGCACTCCAAAGCTCTCCCAGTCAGCAGGGCAGACAGTGATGTCGTCCAGGTGGATCTGGGCCATTCAGCTGTCTCAGCAAACCTCTCAAACCGCAGCAACCAGCTATCCAGATCGTCTTTCTTGTCCTGAAATGCAGGTAGCTTGGGTCTCTTAGAACTGGCGTGGTCGTCGGTCCTCTGCGCTGAGTCGTTGCCTCCACGTTGCTGGCGGATCTTCTCCATCTCCAACTCGTGGTTCCTCCTTTCCCTTTCCAACTGAGCCTGTCGTTCAGCCTCCTTCTCCTGTCGTTGAGCCTCCAGCTGTCTTTCTCTTTCTATGCCTTCACGGAGGTAGTCCCGTCTCTCCTGCCCAGTGAGCTCCATAGCGTCCGCTTCCTGGCTAAGCCTTCCAATAACCTCCGACATGTTGTAGATAGCTTGTCGATGATATTCTACAATAAACTATGTAAATAAATCTAGTAATTTTGATCTGGTCCGCTCGAATATGGTCGGATCCCGGACGAGCCCCCAATATGTAACAGCTGAGGTTGTTCTAGCACGTTATAGTAGGGGGGAGTTAGTTGATCTAACTACAACCCTTTAGAAAACGAAACTATTACAGCTGTAAAATAAATAAACACGAGATCCGACGATAGATTAAATAATACTAAAGTTTAATAACTGTATAGTGAACAATAAATTACTAGGAAGACGCCAGCGAAACTAAATATCTACGCCACACAAAAGGAAACTCACTTACTCACCCCCCAACCACTCACACAGGTCTATATATATAAACATTCCTACAGAAAGTTCCCGAAATAAACGTTACCTTTGCCCTCGCACAAACTAACCAATCACGCATCAATACGTCATCAGGTTACATCACTCGAGGCCAAATCTGGCGTAAACATCCTTATCCACAGTGTTATCGAATGTTCGGGAACATACTAATATTTACTGAACGAGTCAAAACACCTGACAACAAGCGAGCGAGGAAAAAAACTACTCACTAGAAAAGAAGGTCAGGTCACGGAGTACAACAATAAAATGAAAGAAGAAATGAACACATGCTCACCAGTGTAAGAAGAAAACGGGGGAGGGCAAGGGATAGCTTGCAGATGCTACAGTGCCAAAGAATCACAAGACAATAGTATTTACTGATTTATTTTAGTTAATTTCATTTAATTCTAAGTTTCTTGACCTTGCACCCGAGCAAGTGGAATTGTTGAAATATCGCAGTTTTTCTTTCACTAGTCGTCATAGATCTTAATATGCTTCTATGAAATTTTAAATTTCATTTCACCTTTGGTCGGAACGTCCACGGCCATAATTATGTTTCCATCTCCTCAGAGTTTCAATTCTTCTTTTTTGGACTGCAGCCAATCTATGTGAATGCGCATGCCCAGCTGCTGTGCCAAAGAGAAAAAAATTGTTTGAAAGCTTTCATGCCTTGCCACCGTGCATTGGGAAGGGGGGAGGGGGGGGGGATACCCTGCGTTCGAAATATTCATTTTGTATTTCAGTTCTTATTTGTTCTATCTCCATTCTCTGAAAACAACAACAACAACAACAACAACGAAAAACTCAAGATCTGTTAACTTGTAGAAAAAAGTGTAATAAATGTACAGTTTGACATTTGTCTAAATTGTGTTGTCACTTACCAAGCTGTTTCACAGTTCTGATTTATTCCAACCATAATATATTAAAGTCGCAAGAATTTATCGCGGAATTTCTCGGTTGTGCAAAATGTAGAGTTGGAACAAAACAGAACTAAGGTCGCCAAATAGATGTGCTGAAATTCTGAAACAATTTTCTATTTTAAGCTTGCGCTAGAGAAAGTCAAGTGGCCGCGCTGGAATATCTTATAATTGTGTCTTGGGTAGGCATTTAGCCAAAGATTTGCTCAACATCGAGCAATTCAAGTATGCTGAGTGTAGCGTCTCCAAGCTACCCCTTGCCCTTCCCCGTTGCTTGTTATACTGGTGACTGAGCATGATTGTGTTCACTTCTTTTTTCATTTTACTGTTGACCTTCGCCAGAGTGACCTTGCCCTCCTTTCCTTGTGAGTAGATTTTTTCCTCGTAAATATTAGTATGTTCCCGAACATTCGATAAAGGTGTAGATATATATAGATGTTTACGCCAAATTTGGCCTTGAGTGATGTAACCTAGTGACGCATTGGTACGTGATTGGTTAATTTGTGCGAGGGCAGAGGTTACGTTTATTTCGGGAACTTTCTATAGAAATACCTATATATATGGACCCATGTGAGTGGTTAGTTGGTGGGTAAGTGAGTTTTCCTTTCCATGTGGCGTAAGATATTTAGTTGTTCGCTGGTGCCTTCCTAGTATTTTATTGTTCAGTATTCAGTTATTAAACTTTAGTGATATTTAATCGATCGTCGGATCTCGTGTTTATTTTTTTACAGCTGTAATAGTTTCGTTTTCTAAAGGGTTGTAGTTAGATCAACTAACTCCCCCCTACTACAACGTGCTAGAACAACCTCAGTGGTTACACTGAGCCAGCACCATCCAGCCAGCAATCCCGATGTCAATCCAACGCAAATTGGTATAGGATTTCTTATCTTTAGGGTTGGTAGGATTATCAAAGGGACAGAACTCTCACATCAAATCCACAGCGTGGCCATGTCGTAACCAGCGGATCTATGTAGGAACGACGACATTCCTCTGAGCAAACTTTACATCAACCCTATGGTGTTGGATCGGCGTGGCGACCCTGGCTGGAATCAGAAAGTTGGTTGTGTTGAAACATTGAATAATTCAGATGACGCTGTAGAAAGTGGATATGTTCAAATATTGACAAACTATCTTACACTGATTTTAGATAACGATTCATGTATTAATTATTATCAAAGCAAAGTATTAATTACACGTATTATTGACTGCTGCACCTTTCTTTCTTAATCAATTTCTTGATTATTTCAATTCTGTGTAACCTTGCAGGATAAATTTGGTTTTCTTCAGAACAACAACAACAACAACAACAACAACAACAACAACAACGACAACAACAACAACAACAACCACAACAACAACAACAACGACAACAACAACAACAACAACGACAACAACAACAACAACAACAACAACGACAACAACAACGACAACAACAACAACAACGACAACAACAACAACAACAACAACGACAACAACAACAACAACAACAACAACGACAACGACAACAACAACAACAACGACAACGACAACGACAACAACAACAACAACGACAACAACAACAACAACGACAACAACAACCAGAACAACAACAACGACAACAACAACGACAACAACGACAACGACAACAACAACAACAACAACAACGACAACAACAACAACAACAACAACAACAACAACGACAACGACAACAACAACGACAACAACAACAACAACAACAACAACAACGACAACAACAACAACAACGACAACAACAACAACAACAACAACAACGACAACAACAACAACAACGACAACAACAACGACAACAACAACAACAACAACGACAACAACAACAACAACGACAACAACAACAACAACAACAACAACAACGACAACAACAACAACAACAACAACAACAACAACAACAACAACAACAACGGCAACAACAACAACAACAACGACAACAACAACAACAACAACAACGACAACAACAACAACAACGACAACAACGACAACAACGACAACAACGACAACGACAACAACAACAACGACAACAACGACAACGACAACAACAACAACAACGACAACAACAACCAGAACAACAACAACGACAACAACAACGACAACAACGACAACGACAACAACAACAACGACAACAACAACAACAACAACAACAACAACGACAACGACAACAACAACGACAACAACAACAACAACAACAACAACGACAACAACAACAACAACGACAACAACAACAACAACAACAACAACGACAACAACAACAACAACGACAACAACAACGACAACAACAACAACAACAACGACAACAACAACAACGACAACAACAACAACAACAACAACAACAACGACAACAACAACAACAACAACAACAACAACAACGGCAACAACAACAACAACAACGACAACAACAACAACAACAACAACGACAACAACAACAACAACAACAACAACAACAACGACAACAACGACAACAACGACAACAACGACAACGACAACAACAACAACGACAACGACAACAACGACAACGACAAGAACAACAACTACAACGACAACAACAACAACGACAACAACAACAACAAGAACGACAACAACAACAACAACAACAACGACAACAACAACAACAACAACAACAACAACGACAACAACAAAACTTGTAAGTTTACCGGCCACCTTCTCTATTTTATACACTCCAGCAAATATAAAGCTTGTACATAATATACACTGTTTTACACTTTGAAATATCTACACAGGGGAAGGAACACCCATACTGGCAGACCCATGACTTGACGGTTGTGGCTTGACCGCCCACACAGTGTGGCGAAGGCGAGGACCAGAATAGGAATCGCTACACTTGGGGACTCTCTCAGTTTGAATCTAAGTTTGGAGACAGCTCGTCCACACTATCGAATACCATGCCAGGAACAAGCAAGGCGGTAGGCAGAATAATTAACTGAATTAAAGGACAGAAAGAGATCCCTGCAGAAACACCCAGCGACTACACGCAGGATCTCTTCCTCTCTCTACTACAAGTTCTCGCTCGCCTTCGAGTTTCAGTTTTTCTTCTCCTTCTTCTTCTGCTTCTCATTTTCATCATTATCATTGAAGAACAAATGAAACGAGATCCCCGGAAGATTCAGCGACATTTTAATATTGTCGCTCCTACGATATGTCTCTCCTTTGGTACAGTTACTATTGGAATCATTCTTTTGAAATATGACACTCCTTCGTTAGGCCACTCCTTTAAACTAACCGTCTGAACTTTTCTTTTCGTTTGGTTGTTGCTGTGAGAGTCGACGTAATTATCATTCGAGTACTCACTGTCTCGTGGCCCGAGGCAGGAACAAACCTTTGGTACAAAATATGAAAGTATTTGCTAGAATTACAGGAAATAATAAACGATTTTTACAGAAGATCTTGTGGAAGAACCGGTAGCAGATTTTACAGAATAATTATGTTTTTGTTTTTGTTTTTACTAACTGGAGACCATCTTGTTTTTTATAGGACAGACAAGAAGTAAGTGCCCGAACGCAATGGATGCAGTTCCATTCTCCATATCCCTAGAATTGGAGCTTTGGTTAAAACCTGCTGTGGATTTGAAAATTGTTTTGAGACACTTTTGTTCCGACAAGTCTATAAAGTAGCAGAATGTTGTCTGTGACATCTCTGAGAGTTTGAAGAAGAATTTCAAAAAACATTGGCTAGCTTGGATTTCCGTGATTAGATACCGTATAGGCAAGGCGTCTAAGGCTGAGAAAACCGTGTCACAGGGCACATACCCGCAAAGTTTGGGAACCTTTGGTGTTCGATAGACTTGGAGAAGATGTGACTTATTTAGTTTTACCAGAGAGTATGTATTTATAGAGAGTATGTATTTATAGAGGTCAGGTCAGAAAAATCTGCTACTGGTAACATGTAATCCAGTACAACCTGTTTCATGAACTGGTACGCTAGCATGGTATCAGTGGGCGTGCACCTGTCGTGCAAACGGCCAGGGCGGAGGAGGTTTCATCTAACCCAACGGCCACATGCTAGGGCACAATGTGACCCTCAGTATTTGAGTCCTTCATATTGGCCCCCGGTAGCGATGTGGTCATAGGCTTGTTTGCCTAAATCACAGATGAAGAATTGAGCAAACTTCCCGGACGCAGCTTCGAAGCTGGCGGCAGCAGGCCAGTGGTTGATTGATAGGGCAGATGGCAATATACCGTCACTCTGGCCTGGATATCGTGACACAGAGCATCCACCAGTATTGGTGTTCTTTGGTTTGGGTCTTTCACCCTAGTCAGTTGGGACTGCGAGGCTGTGGAGTAGCCTACAGGCAGCCGGTCAGGCAATATGACTGTCCCTCTGGCATCCTCCTGCACCTGGATACAGTTCCAGTCGTCTTGACCCTGTCTTGCCACTTGGATAAGTTGTGTCCAGGCGAGAGAGTGAGTCTGATGTTTGCGCAGCTCTTTCTCACTAAAAACAAATTCTTTGCGCCAGTTTTAACACTCACCTCGTCTTCTTTCATCTTTGTCTCGTCTTCTTTCATCTCAAAATTCCAACGGCGATGGGCGAGTGCGGTGGCAGCAGGTTTGGATAGACTGGAAGCTGTTAGCACAGACCTACACGTAGGTGGCTGTGGGCTATGGTCGCTTCATCGTCGATTGAAGTGGAGGCGTGGGGAGGCAGCACCCACAGTAGCTGAGCAGCCTTATTTAAGGATAGCACTGCTCACCTCAACTGAGGAAGGGGCTAGAAAAGGTGCCCTAAAGAAAGGCCACTTCACATCACCCTGACTGGTATACCGCGACCAGTGGGGATCCCTTTTTGCGGTCGAAACAAAAAGAAATTCAGCTTACTCAGGCTAGGAGCCTGGAATATACGCACACTACATGACAACTCAAACAACCCGGAAAGACGCACTGCACTTATTGCCATTGAGCTCAGCAGGTACAACCTGGACATAGTGGCACTCAGTGAGACCAGACTCCCTGATAGTGGCCAACTCAAAGAGCTCAGTGGTGGATACACCTTCTTCTGGAAAGGCAAGGGTGCAGTCGAACCGAGACAGCATGGTGTTGGGTTTGCAATTAAAAATGACCTTGTCAGAAACTTGCAGTCCATACCAATTGAAATAAATGACAGGCTAATGACACTCAGGATCCCAGTTGGGAAAAGCCAGTCAGCCACCCTCATTAGCGCATATGCGCCCAACATGACAAACCCAGATGAAGCCAAAGACAAGTTCTATTCTGATCTAGAATCTGTCATATGCTCTGTCCCGGCAGCTGATAAGCTGATTCTCTTGGGGGACTTCAATGCTAGGGTTGGCTCCGAAATCTCAGCGTGGCCAAATGTTTTGGGCCCTCATGGAGTTGGTTCATGCAATAACAATGGGTTGCGCTTACTTACTTTGTGCGCTGAATTTGGCCTGTTCATTACCAACACAAATTTTAGTCTCCCCGTGAGAAACAGAACGTCATGGATGCATCCCCGCTCAAAGCATTGGCATCTCATAGACTATGTCATTGTGAGGAAGACTGACAGAAAGGATGTCCTTGTAACAAAGGCGATGTGTGGTGCCGAGTGTGGAACTGACCACAGACTCATTGTTTGCAAGCTCAGACTTAGAACATTGAGGCGCAATAGACGCCCTCAAGGGAAAGCGCCACCTAAACGCCTAAATGTTTCAAAACTCTGCTCAGCTGAGAAACAGAGCGAGCTCTCGTCAGAACTCTCCTCAAAATTGGATTGCGTGACTTTTGACCCTGAGAACATTGAACAGAGCTGGACTGACCTAAATACGACTGTACACTCTTGCGCCAGCAGCACAGTTGGTTTTCCTGTCCGCAAGCACCAGGACTGGTTCAATGATAATGATAATGAAATCAAAGTGCTCATCAAAGAAAAAAATAGTCTCATCCAAGCTCACTGCAGTGACCCCTCTTCCACAGCAAAAGCTGATGCACTGCGCGCATGTAAGGGTGTACTCCAGAAGAAGCTGAGGAAAATGAAAAATGACTGGCTTGAAGAGCGAGTAAGAGAAACTCAGAAATATGCCGACACAAACAACACTAGAAAGTTCTTTGAGAGCCTCCGAGCTGTGTTTGGACCATCCCGCTCTGGCACTACGCCACTTCTTGCGTCAGATGGTTCAACACGCATTGTTGAATTGAATGCCATAGTTCAGCGTTGGGCAGAACATTTCGGAGGTGTGCTAAATCGGCCATCAAATATAAATACTGAGTCCATTGACCGCCTCCATCAGACTCCTATTAATGCAGCTCTTGCCAAGCCATTCACAGCAAATGAGACCCGAACTGCCACAAATCAGATGTCCTTTAACAAATCACCAGGCGTGGATTCAATTCCTGCTGAGGTGTATGCCTTCGGTGGAGAAAAGCTTATTGAAAGGTTGACCGAGTTGTTCAATCATATGTTGAAAGCAGGGAAGCTGCCACAGGACTTCAAAGATGCTTCAATCATCCATCTGTACAAAAACTAAGGGGACAGCCAAGTCTGTGACAACCATCGGGGAATCTCTCTACTTTCAATTGATGGCAAAATATTGGCAAGAATGCTATGACTTGCTTCCCGAGAGCCAATGTGGCTTTCGTAAAGAGAGGGGAACGGCGGATATGATTTTTGCTGCCAGGCAGATTCAGAAAAAATGCATGGAACAAAATAAAGCGCTGTATATCACATTTGTTGACCTCACAAAAGCATTTGACACAGTGTGTCGTGAAGGCCTCTGGAAAATCTTGGCGAAGTTTGGATATCCACCCGAATTCATCATAATAGTGCGCCAGTTTCACGATGGCATGCAAGCTGCAGTCAAAAGCAACGGCAGTGTTTCAGAGCCCTTTGCTGTCACAAATGGGGTAAAACAGGGTTGTGTCTTAGCCCCAACTCTGTTCAGCATCATGTTCTCTGCAATGCTACAAGAAGCCTTTAGCTCTCCTCCTCAAGGGGTAAGCATCAAGTACCGAACTGATGGCAGTCTATTCAACCTCAGGAGACTTCAGGCAAAAACCAAAACCAAAAGTAATCAAGTCTATGACCTACTATTTGCTGATGATTGTGCACTTCTGGCACACGATGAGGATAGCATGCAAAACTGTGTTGATAAGTTCTCTAGTGCCTGTGACAACTTGGCCTCACAATAAGCACAAAGAAGACGGAAGTGCTCCATCAGCCTACTCCAGACGACAAGTATCCTGTGACCCCAATATCAAAGTCCATGACAGTCTTCTGAAGGTGTCGGAGAACTTCACCTATCTTGGCAGTACACTGCTTCCGCGGCTCGTGTTGATACTGAAATTCTCTCAAGAATCAGCAAAGCCAGCTCTGCATTTGGCAGGCTTCGAAAGAGAGTATGGGATGTTGCCGGCATTCGCACAGACACTAAGCTGAAAGTGTACAATGCTGTGCTCCTTCCCACCCTACTCTATGGGGCTGAAACCTGGACAGTGTACCAATCGCATGCCAGAAAGCTAAATCACTTTCATCTGGCCTGCCTTAGAAAGATCCTAAGGATCAAATGGCAGGATAAAATTCCAGACACTGAGGTCCTCAATCGTGCCAAGGAATTGAGCATCTTCTGCCACCTGAAAAAAATTCAGCTACGTTGGGCAGGACATGTTGTCAGAATGCCCGACTCCAGACTCCCTAAGCAAATCTTCTTCTCTGAGCTCTCCAATGGAAAGAGGAATGTTGGGGCCCCAAAGAGACGTTACAAAGACACTCAAGGAATCACTGAAGGCCTTTGCCATTGATGTGAGTGAGTGGGAAAAGCTCTCGCTTGATCGTGCAAATTGGAGGGCGGCCCTTACCAGAGGCAGCAAAGCATGGGAAGCTGACAGAATCCAGCAGGCTATCAAAAAAAGAGAACGGCGCAAGAAAAGGCCCAGTGGTACTGAACCAACGGAGCACTCTTGTCATTTATGCGGAAGGGTCTGCATGGCAAAAATAGGACTTATCAGTCACATGAGAAGCCATAAGTCATGAAAGAACAGTCTTTCCATTCTGTCCTCTGTGTCCTTTAGTTCTCTTTATTGTCCATGTGTTGAAATTCTCAACAATTTCTGTTCTTTATTCCTCTGGTGTTGTTAAGGTCATCATCATACCTGATGGATGAACTATTATTATTATTTATAGAGAGTATGTATTTAGAGAGTATGTATTTATAGAGAGTATGTATTTATAGAGAGTATGTATTTACAGAGAGTATGTATTTATAGAGAGTATGTATTTATAGAGAGTATGTATTTACAGAGAGTATTAATTTATAGAGAGTATGTATTCATAGAGAGTATGTATTTATAGAGAGTATGTATTTATAGAGAGTATGTATTTATAGAGAATATGTATTTATAGAGAGTATGTATTTATAGAGAGTATGTATTTATAGAGAGTATGTATTTATAGAGAGTATGTACTTATAGAATCTCACTTCCACCAAATCGAGAAGGTAGGTCGCTGCGGTAAACAAGAAATTGAAGAATTGAAACAGACCGCCTTCACCAAAGATAGTGTGCATGATTATCTATTTACTGTGGTTTGTTCATATTTTGGGCGGATTGAAACTATTTAAAACCGTTTTTAAGCTCCTACGCCCCGTGGAAATGCACAAACGGGTTTTGTTTACCGCAGCGACCTACTTTTCGCTCCATGCTAACAATGGTTTCGCACAGCCTCCCGTGTCTCGCAGTGCAAATCGACCAATAGTGAAACCTCTCCATACATACATACACTCTGGTTTTACGTCTATGTTGAGAGAGAGCTTTATTTATGACGTAGCAATGTCTTCTTGACGATAAAAAAGGGTTCATTGTTCCCGTGCCAAGTGCTCAACAGAAATCAGTAAAAGCAAACCGGCATTCATTATGACAATTTTTGTACCCCGCAACACTGTAGAAACCTGGCCAGGAAAGGTCAACCACAATGGCGGCTACAAACATTATTGGTTAAACACATCCAATCAGCGGCTGGCGCGCGCAGGAGCCGGAATCACATTAACTCTACCCGTATGTGCTGATAGATCGTATCAGAAAAATTAGGACTGACGCATGTATTGTACAATTTCTGGGCTTATAACATCTTCAGCGTGTAGTATGAGATTCCTACATTCAGGAAAACAATAACAAGAAGAAACAACAGAAGCATGCTGGAATCGCTTATTATTTTGACTGGAACACAATGACCTACACGTTTCAGAAGGGAAACTTCCCGAATAAGTCAGGTTAAATCCCGGTAACTCTGTGATGTTTCCGATAAGACAAATATTTATGATGCCCCTTGGAAAGATTTTCTCAGTAGACTCAAATAATCTCTAGCAAACGTTAAGTTCAAGTGCAACTTGCCACGTCTAAGACATCAAATGACAAAATAAAATATCTAAGATGTTGGAGAATCAGCCAGTCTGATCTATTAGCTGGCCAAGCTGAAAAAC
>OZ007567.1:116357180-116412180 GCA_963931925.1 Onchidella celtica | reverse complement strand
TCTCTTGTATTTTTTTTCTACCTATCGCAAAAAAAAAAATTAAAAAAATCCTAAATGATTAATTACTTTCGTATCTCGGCTTCTTTAGGCCTTTTATCCTAGCACGTTCGCGGCTTCTTTAGGCCTTTTATCCTAGCACGTTCGCGGCTTCTTTAGGCCTTTTATCCTAGCACGTTCGCGGCTTCTTTAGGCCTTTTATCCTAGCACGTTCGCGGCTTCTTTAGGCCTTTTATCCTAGCACGTTCGCGGCTTCTTTAGGCCTTTTATCCTAGCACGTTCGCGGCTTCTTTAGGCCTTTTATCCTAGCACGTTCGCGGCTTCTTTAGGCCTTTTATCCTAGCACGTTCGCGGCTTCTTTAGGCCTTTTATCCTAGCACGTTCGCGGCTTCTTTAGGCCTTTTATCCTAGCACGTTCGCGGCTTCTTTAGGCCTTTTATCCTAGCACGTTCGCGGCTTTTGGGATTGACACTTCACTTTTCTTGTTCTCATTTTGCCTGCTCTTGTTGCTGTGTATTTTTGTGGCAAGGTTTATCATTATTATTATTATTATTATTATTATTATTATTATTATTATTATTATTATTATTATTATTTTTATTATTATTATTATTATTATTATTTTTTTTTTAGAATTTTGCCCAGGCAGCGGCCTTGTTCGGCATGCTCTCCTCGGCTTTTAACTGCCAAGGTATCTTTAACGTGCGCAGCGTGCAATGGGCCTTCTGAAATTTTCGTCCTTATCCGGGAAGACTAGGTTGTCGATCCTACCAACTATAGGATCGGAGACACAAATCCTCCCCCCCCCCACCCCCACCCCTACACCCCTAAAAAAATTCCAACATGTCTGCACCGACCAGGGATCGTACCCGGACCCTTCTGCATGAGAAACGAGCACCTTGCCTCTAGTCCAACGTGTCTGCTCTTTCTTGTATTGCAAGGGCTCCGATCTATTTAAATCATGGACCCCTGTGAGGAAGTTTATGCATTCGCAGTCCTTCTCTAGAAATGCAGAGAACGCTGTAGCCTGTCGGCAGTATGAGAAAGGCTTGGAGCAGAGAGACCTCAGAAAATGTTACTGTGTTCAGATCTGATCAACTTCATCATGGACGACATCAGAAATTTCCGCTTTTACACCGAGCGAGACGTCATGAACCAGGAGGACATCAGAAATTTCTGTCACACTCCAAAATATTTGCCAGAGACACCAGAAATTTCTGCCATACTTCGAAAATACAAGGAAGACATCCGACAATTCTGTGATACGCCGGAGATTCATGGAGGGCATAAAAAAACAACAACCCATCACAAACAAAAGCAAGAAAAAAAAAACAAAAGAAACCTGTTGCAATGTTCTATTTCCTGACAAATGTGCTCAGTTTCCTTGTCTAAGTCTTTTTGTGTCCATTATCCGCAGAAAGTCCAAAGTATCCAAGTAAAAACTTCACAAAACCTGGTCTTGATGGAATAAACCATGTAGCGTGTAGAATTTTAGCCGGGTGGTATTGAATTATTAGTTGATGACCGATAGTCATGGGAAGAAATAAAGACAGGAACAGACAGACGGTCATATGGGAAAATGGAGACAGGAAAGGTGTCTGATTTACTTGAAGGTTTGGTTATAACTGACATTCGCCGTCTTGGCTATGATCTGGTAGACATGGATCAGTTATGGTTTCTGAATGTCATATAAAAATTTTCGATGTCCCTGACCTGGCGGTTTGCACATTGGTGAAAACTTGCAACAGAGGCAAAAGTGAAACTTTCTCACAGGGTGCCAGTAAAACGCTTTTGCAGAGGTCACGGATCTTTTTTTTTTAAAGAGAGGATATCAAGAAATTGCCACCCCCCCCCCCCCGGGCAAAGACACCAAGAAATTAGTACCATGATAGGGCGAGCTGCGAAGTTTCGCAGAGACAGACACAAAACTTAGAAACATGCGGTTTTCACCCGAACTCCCCCAACATTCTGTAGCTTGCGATGGGTAAATAAAATTGTAGGCATTATATTTTATATTCTGCTCAGCGAGGACACGTTTCCAAGCTGAGCCTACCTCTTCCATGCTGCGTTTTACAGTTTAACATTCGTAGCTTCTCCTGCACGTGTTTATTTTAAAAAAACAAAGAAACATACTTTCCCTATCTTTCTGATCCGTAATTAAATAATTGTGTTCATTTTGATCCAAACCTTATCGCCAACATTCATGAAACCTCACATCGATGGCACGAAAAAATGAACACCTATTTTGGGGGGTATAACTATTTTGCTAACAGACTGATTATTTCGAAACTTTATATGTGGCCTTGAAAGTCAAAATATGGCAAAAAGAAAAAGTTGCAGCTAGCAAAGACTCGCGATAGAAATCACCAACGCTGTACCATAAAACGCAAAGGAAAAAGCGAAGAGAAATCTTTCGGTGTTTAAACTTTTCATCGGGAAAAGTTGCAAAACTGAACTCATAAAACAATCAAACAATTTTTAAAATGTAGACTATTAAATCAATCCAATCACTTCTCTGCTAGCCTTAACTCGGATTTGCCGCGCGCAGCACGTCCGTTCTCATTTAAGTCAAGACACCAAAATAAATTCTAAAATGTTGCACGCAGTCAATGGACAAGTCATCTCCACTCACATGCAGTGAGCGCTACAGTCGATTCAAAATGAACGAAAAAAAACCAACATAATACTGTAAATCTAGCAAAGCTTTCAAGTAGAGAGGCAGGGCTTCATGTACCCAGTCTTTAGCGCTCGAGTAAATGACATTTTTAGACGTGAGAGAAAATGATAAAATTCAATATTCTATAAAACACAAGCCAGTGAAATGTCATTTGCAAAATTTTAGAGAGCGACATCGATAAATAATAAATAGTGTAACAATTATAGCCTTTGTGGAGACAAATTTTCCTCTTTTTTTGTGGTTTTTTCCCCTTTTGTAACCAGAATAATCTTCTTACTGCATAATTTGTAGTCATTATCCGATGTTCATCTCCTTTTAGATTCATTTTCTTGAGCGCCCAAGTGGCTGGGATTGGCTTTCATGTCTTTTACTTAGTCATTTAACCCTGCTCGCTCTCGACCGATAAAGAAAAATGGATGGAATTTAGCAAACTGGGAGGAGGTGATGCCGTGCGAACAACTTTACAGTTTTGGGCGACATAAGTAAACAAAAACTCCAACAGACAGATCAAAGGCCTTCAAATATCTAGACAGACAAACTCTCTTTACTGCGACACCAGCAGAGATCTGTTTCCTGCATTCATTACGTTTTCAAGCGGCAATCTGATGTTGTTGTTTTTTTCTCTGCTGGGAGTCAAAGAGTTCGATTGTTCCATGCTGACATTACACAACACCTTGACCTTCGGTAAACTGGAGAGATTTCCTCACTGCTTTAAGCGCACAGCCCCCCTCCCCCCCCCCCCCACCAAACGCTTAATGTCTGGAATTACAAAACAGCAGCATTGATAGTGCTGATCCTAACAGTGAATATGTCACACTGAGGGACCCTCGCACATGGCACAAGATGGAGTGAAGGACGAGTAAAGTTGTTGAGAAACTTCAAGAGACATTGAAAGTTCAGGACATTCAGCTGGAGAGTCCTTGTTGGGTCCACACTGAGCCCACTTCACCTTGCAGAACTAAACCCGCTACAATCCTGCACAGTGCGGACATCAAAGAAAAACAAAAAAAAACTCATTCCCAATCCTGTAGAATTAATCTCCCCTTGACAATGAAAATTCCGGCTTCAGCTGTTCTTGAGGTGCACGGACGCTGAGCGCAAAAAATGGAGTTTTGTCTGGTCTATTGAGACAATCTGTGTAAATTTTTCTGTTTTTCTTCCTCATTTTTTTCCCTTAGTTTTTGGCTTTTGTTTTTGCTCTGTTGTCTCCACTTGGTTAATTATTGGGTTTGTTTGTTGTGTTGCCGAATTGGCCTTAGAATCACACCAAAGTATACAATCCTTAACACAGCTTTAGCACAATAGTTATGTGAAATATTATAATTAAAGGAAACGTGGGAAGAGATATCAAGCCTGCCACGAGAAGAGAACAACCTCCTATCTCTATATCATGTCAAATAAATGTTCTGTGAGAGGAAGTCACAAGTACCATCTACCCCAAAGATCAATCGAAAACAATTTAGGAAAAGCCAAGTCAGCCCCAAACATTCCCAAGAAGATTTTACAATTAGGCAAACGAGAAAGAAAGAGAGGAGAAAAAGAAGCAGAGGAGAGAAGGCATAAATGTCCAAGGGCAGAGCATCTCCGCACTGAAAGAGCTACTAGCAGCGACAGGTAGAAGATTGTATGATGGACTTACACAGATGATAATTATGATGATAAAGATAATGACGATCACTTAGGAATAATGATGTAATAATTGAAAACAAATTGCCAACAAAATTATTGTAGTTTTTAGCTGTACAACCTGTCAGTTTTAGTTATCTATCTATCTATCTATCTATCTATCTATCTATCTATCTATCTATCTATCTATCTATCTATCTATCTATCTGTCTGTCTATCTATCTATCTATCTATCTATCTATCTATCTATCTATCTATCTATCTATCTATCTATCTATCTATCTATCTATCTATCTATCTATCTATCTGTCTATCTATCTATCTATCTATCTATCTATCTATCTATCTATCTATCTATCTATCTATCTATCTATCTATCTATCTATCTATCTATCAATCTATCTATCTATCTATCTAATCCACTCCCACAGCTCCCGGACATACCACAAACTTATAAGAAACACAATATTGCAAGTAGTCAGGCTTCAAACACAACTACTTCTCTGACAGTCAAGTCACAGTGCATGGGTGAGCATACCAGAACAGCGGAAACTGGTGTCGTGAACATCCAGCCAGTGAAATACTACAGGGTGAGACAGTCAAGTCTGTAACTCGGCAATCTACACGTGATGATGGACAGCCGTGCAGAAGATAAAATGCAACCAAACAAGTTCATGTACTCACTCGGCGATGGGGAATGGCTGCCTGAAGTAAAGGCGTGTCGCTGCCATAGATGTCAATGGTCGCTGCTCGTCACGTCAGTCCGCGCCGGGTGGATGAGCGGGGGTGAGTGAACATGGTGGGGGAAATGTTTTACACTCTGGGGAGATGTTGGTGGTCATATCCCGGTGTTGTGGTGAAGGGGTGGGGCCTAGGCCAGGAGGGTGAAGAGGAAGAATGTTGTTACAAGTACTTACGTCCCCACATTTTTGTGCTCTAGGGGTACGCTTTAAATGCCTTTTTTGTGTGACTCTAGAGCTAGAAAGCTCCTCCCGAAATACTTCCAACAAAAAACCTTAATTAATTATTGTAGCATCTGCAAGCTACCCCTTGCCCTTCCCCGTTGCTAGTTACACTGGTGACTGAGCATGTGTTCACTTCTTTTTTCATTTTATTGTTGACCTTCGCCAGAGTGACCTTGCCCTCCTTTCCTTGTGAGTAGATTTTTTCCCTCGCTCGGTTGTTGATGCTTTTCGTAAATATTAGTTTTATTATTCCTGAACATTCGATACTGTCGCAGAACTAGATGTTTACGCCAGATTTGGCCTTGAGTGATGTAACCCGGTGACGTATTGATATGTGATTGGTTAGTTTGTGTGTTTCGGGCGAGGGCAGAGGTTAGATTAATTTCGGGAATTTTCTACAGAAATATCTATATATATATGGACCCATGTAAGTGGTAAAGGTTGGTGGGTAAGTGAGTTTTCCTTCTCGTGTGGCGTTGGATATTTAGTTGTTCGCTGGTGCCTTCCTAGTATTTTATTGTTAAGATACAGTCATTAAACTTTAGTAATATTTAATCGATCGTCGGCTCTACTACTACTACTATTTCCTGTTGCACCCACTGGTGCTTAGGGCAGCAACAAAGGATCTCCAGCCCTGTCTGTCCTGGGCCATCTTTGCGAGAGTTCCCCATGAGTGATTGAAGGATTTCATCTCTGCCTCGATTGTTCTCCGCCAGGTTGCCTTGGGTCTGCCTCGCTTGCGCCGTCCCTCCGGTGTCCACTGAAGTGCTGTTTTGGTTATAGAATTTGCTTCCTTTCGCAGCACGTGTCCAAGCCGTCTCTTCGTGATGATGTTGGCTATTTCTTCTTGCTTGCATCGCCTTAGTAGTTCCTGATTAGAAATCTTGTTTGGCCAAAAGATGCGGAGAATCCTACGAAGACATGATCGTCGGCTCTCGTGTTTATTTATTCTACAGCTGTAATAGTTTCGTTTTCTAAAGGGTTGTAGTTGGATCAACTAACTCCCCCCCCCCCTACTATAACGTGCTAGAACAACCTCAGCTGTTACAATTGTTCTTTCAGATTTTCTTTTTCTTTTCCTCCTCGTTTGTTTTTTGTTTTGTTTTTTGTTTTGCTGAAAGGGTAAGGGGCAGGATTAGGGATTCGATAAGATTTAGGGTTGAAGATAAGGTCGGGGTTAGGGATAGGTACGTGTATGTACACGCCCGAGCACAAAACGCATGGGGGTGCGTACGTACCTATAGCAATATCCGAAGAGGAAAGTGAGATGGGTCGGGGTGGAAGTGTGGATGGTGTCAGCAAGGGTATGGGAAAATGGGATGGGAAAAGGGTGTGAAGAGATTAATGAGCTTAAGTGTCATATTTCTGAATGTGTTTAGTATGAATATTTAGTGGCAAAGATTTAATTTGCCAGTCGCTGGACTGATAAGGGAAAAAATCGTTGGTTGGAAAGGTAAATCTTACAAGAACCCACAGCCTAAAATAACTTCTGAGGAAATGTCACAAGTGAGATTCCAAGACTGCAATGTCTAACTGTAGAGTTTAACTCTGCTGACTGGGTCTGAGTTAAATAGTTTGAGAACGACTGTTTCTCCCATCCACTTTCTCTGTATCGGCAACTAGAAATGTCTAGCATTTTACTGTGTGTGTTTGTGTGTGTGGAGAAATTTCATACCTCATGTATTATTTTTTATGTCTTCTTTTGCCTGCGTGTCTGTGTGTGTGTTTGTTTTATTCATTTACACGTGTGTAAGCGTGTGTAATGTCAGTTCATGCAACATTAGGAGAATGTTTACATTGCACGTAGTTAATTATGTGTATGTATGTGTTTGTATCTTTGTGTATGTATAATCACGTCTGTAAACTTTCCACCGATGTAGATAATAAATCATTTCTCACGTGGAACATTCTGCCCGCGGCTGCACACTCGGCTGAACTCTGGTTGGATTGGAGGTAGTTTCTCAAGTTTGCCATTCACTGTCTTTTGGGACAGTTACAGTTTTTTCAAACGTTCCTGGACGAGCTCAACTTTCCAAATACCCCCGGGGCCCCTCACAAAAAAAGAGAAAATCGCAAATACCCCCCCCCCCTCCCCACCCCCGCCCTAACTTGTCCTGGGGCTAAGCCAGGGAGTATCATTCTAGTGAAAAGGTTAAGTCATCTGTAGCTCATACTGAAATGGTCATGCTTAAGTTAGAGTTTGGCTGGAGCGTGGGTTTTGAACGTTAAGACAGACAAGGGAAACACAGCACGACTCAGAAACAAAGAACACCAGGGTCAATGAGCAGGATAACGCCGGCGACAACAACAACAGCAACAACAACAACAACAACAACAACAAGGACAACAACAACAACAACGACAACAACGACAATTTTAACAACAACAACAACATCATCATCAACAAATACAACAACAACAACAACGACGATGATGACAACAACAACAACAACAACAACAACGACAACAATAACAACAACGACGACGACGACAACAACAACGACGACCACGACAACAATTTTAACAACAACAACAACAACGACAACAATAACAACAACGACGACGACGACAACAACAACGACGACGACGACAACAATTTTAACAACAACAACAACGACAACAATAACAACAACGACGACGACGACGACAACAACGTTAACAACAACGACAACAACAACAACAACGTTAACAACAACGACAACAACAACAACGACGACGACAACAACAACAACGCCAACAACAACGACAACGACGACGACGACAACAACAACGTTAACAACAACGACAACAACAACAACGACGACGACAACAACAACAACGCCAACAACAACGACAACGACGACGACGACAACAACAATAACAACAACGACGACGACCACAACAACAACAACAACGACAACGACCACAACGACGACGACGACAACAACAACAACGACGACGACGACGACGACAACAACAACAACAGCGACGACGACAACAACAACGACAACAACAACGACAACAACAACGACGACGACGACGACGACAACAACGACAACAACAACAACGACAACAACAACAACGACAACAACAACACCGACAACAACAACGACGACGACGACGACAACAACCACGACAACAACAACAACAACCACAACAACAACAACAAAGTTGTGTACGTGGGTAACCCTGGCCAGGATAGAACTGTCTAAGAGTACCCAGGCTGACTATGTGCATGGAAAATGTTTCTGTCGTGATATTGTATAACTAGGGAGAAAATGGACGGAGAGGGAATAAAGACATTTTTAAAAAAAGAAGGTAAGAAGGGAGATTTTCGATGGAGGACAGAGACAGAGGAAGAGAGAGAGCGAGGAGAGAGAGAGAGAGAGAGAGAGAGTGAGTGTGAGAGGGAGAGAGAGACAGGGGAGAGGGAAGATAGAGGCAAAGAAAGAGATAGAGAGAGAGAAAGAGAAAGGGAGAGAGGTAGAGAGCGCGGGAGAGAAAGGGAAAGGGACAGCGAGAAATGGAGGGGGAGAGAGAGAGGGAGAGAGAGAGGGAGAGAGGAAGAGAGAGGGGGAGAGAAGAAGAGAGAGAGGGAGAGAGGAAGAGAGAGGAAGAGAGAGAGGGAGAGAGGAAGAGAGAGAGCGAGAGAGGAAGAGAGAGAGGGAGAGAGAGAGGAAGAGAGAGGGAGAGAGGAAGAGAGAGGGAGAGAGGAAGAGAGAGAGGGAGAGAGGAAGAGAGGGAGAGAGGAAGAGAGAGAGGGAGAGAGGAAGAGAGAGAGGGAGAGAAAGGGAGAGAGGAAGAGAGGGAGAGAGGGAGAGAGGAAGAGAGAGAGGGGAGAGAGGAAGAGAGAGAGGGAGAGAGGAAGAGAGAGAGAGGAAGAGAGAGAGGGAGAGAGGAAGAGAGAGGGGGAGAGAGGAAGAGAGGAAGAGAGAGAGGGAGAGAAAGGGAGAGAGGAAGAGAGGGAGAGAGGAAGAGAGAGAGGGAGAGGAAGAGGGAGAGAGGAACAGAGAGAGGGAGAGAGGAAGAGAGAGAGAGAGAGAGAGAGAGCGGGAGAGAGGAAGAGAGAGAGGGAGAGAAAGGGAGAGAGGAAGAGAGAGGGGGAGAGAGGAAGAGAGAGAGGGAGAGAAAGGGAGAGAGGAAGAGAGAGAAGGAGAGAGGAAGAGAGAGAGGGAGAGAAAGGGAGAGAGGAAGAGAGAGAGGGAGAGAGACAGGGAGAGAGGAAGAGGGAGAGAGGGAGAGAGAGGACAGTTAGATGGTCAGAGAGAGGGAGAGAAAGAGAGAGAGAGAGACACACACACACACACAGAGAAAGAGAAAGATGGAGAAAGTCTGTCTCTCTGTGTCTCTCTTTCTGTCAGTCTGTCTGTCTACCTGTCACTTTCATTCTCTCACACCCACCCCTACCCACAGGCACTCTCACACAATTTTCTCGCCCACTAACTGCGTCAAACTCTGATCCCCCCTCCCCCCTCCCCTCTCTGTCACTCAACCCTCCCTTTAAAAAAAAATTAATCTCTTTTATGGAGAGTTCTGACTTTGTTACAGAATTACTGTAGAGCTGGCTATGAAGGGAAGAGGGACATTCGAACTGTTCAACTCGGTGGTTAACCACAGTAAGTTGTTTTGGACTTTGTAAGGGCGATTCGAGGCACAAAGACCAACTACACATGAAACGTGTGTACAAAGTCCATAACTATGAACATTTGGAATGTCCTATGACGTAAATCTAAATATAGTAACTGTGTCATTCAATCCCGTTCCCTACAGCGATGAGGAGCGGAGCAGAACGGATGTTGTGGACATGTAAACAGAGGCAAAGAGTTTTCACTTTTTCATACGTCATTTTCCGTAAAAATAGCGGAGCAGAACGGATGCTGTGGACGTATATAGAGGCAAAGATTGTTTTATCTTTTCATACGTCATCTTCCGTTAAAATAGCGGAGCGGAGCGGACGCTGTGGATCATGGACAGGATCGGTTCTGTTGTGAGGGCTGAGTTGTGAATGATAGCTTTCTGTCATCGCTGATTCCCTGAGGGTGTCAAGATGATGTATAGCAGATAACCTTACCCGATAGGGGGGGGGGGGCGGTGGAAGCAGAAAATGTCAGTTTGACAATACGGATAAACATTCATATGGGGAGGGGGAGGGGTTCAAAGATTACAGAAAGATGGAGTTTACTGACAAAATACCAGAACTGACATACTGTGGAGGTGATCAAACTGCCACGCCTCAAAAGTGTGTTTCACCAGTACATCAACATGCCCTGACAAACACACACACAGAGCTCACTCATAAATCCATACATGAACATTAGAAAAAGAAAGACAGATAACATTTTTTTTCTTTTTTGTATACACTAAAAACTTTCATAATTTTGACTCATTTGCACGCGTAAAACTGTAGAATTATGCAGGGAATAATAAACTCAAAACCAAATCAACCCCACCCCCAATATATAAATAATAAATTAATTAATAAATAAACAAACAAAAATAATTAAGTAAACTAATACACAAGTAAATATTAAATATATAAGAGATAAAACAAAATAAATACATATATAAGACAGACTATCTCATCAAAAAGACAGACTAACAATAAAACTACCACACAATCAAATTATTACCTGGTAAATTAAGAATCGACCTACTGTAATTTGAATCCATCCACATGGCTAATGTTTGACAACATCAAAAACCACCAGGTCACTTCACCAAAACGGACATATCAAGTCCACTAGACGGTTCGATACCACTATAACTCTCCTGGAAATCGGAATGCCACTCAACATTTCTGCACAAAATAAAATGAAATCGATTATCTGTACTCTCCCCCTCGTCTTCCCAGGTATTGCTTATTGTAAAACCTGATTCGAGAAATATTTGGTCCACACACTCAAATAGATACGTATGTAAATAGAACATTTGACAGGTGCGACAACACTTGACTCTGATCTGCCTCTCCAGCTAGTAACTGTCACTTAGTTCTCTGCCAGGTTGAAGCCTTGCCCTGAGTGCACCCTGCTCAACAGTTGACCGATGATATTTGGAAAGTAAGTTATGTAACTGTTGACATGTCACCACAAATTGATTTCTGTTCATTTCCTGTCTTCACTGGTTCTCAAACCATGGGGTCAACCACCACCTCGTGCTGAACTGCAAATTGCAAACACACTGGGGTAGGCCATAGGCATTTTTTTTTTTCGTTTTTGAAAAGACCTAAACCTTAATCTGACCTCGAGGGGGTTCAAAACATTTTCATTTTTTTTTTTTCTTTCCATCTTTTATATCAAAATATGGCGCCAGCTCCATTAGATTATAGAGGCAGTGGCCTATTCATGTATATGTTTGTGAGAGATAGAAAGAGGAGAGAGAGAGAGAGAGAGAGAAAGAGAGAGAGAGAGAGAGAGAGAGAGAGAGAGAGACACACACACACAAAGAGAGATAGTGAAAGAGTGAGACAGAGACAGAGAGACAGACAGACAGACAGACAGGCAGGCAGACGGACAGAGAAAGAAGCCGAACAGGAGGCAGTCAGCGTAAGAGACAGACGGACAGACACGGAGACTGACAGAGAGAGAGAGACGGACAGAGACACAGAGAGAGAGACAGAGGGGGAAAAGGGGAGAGCGAATAAGAGAGAGAGAGAGAGAGAGAGAGAGAATACAGGGAAAGGGAGGAAATGTAGAAGGGGCAGCAGTCCCAAAAAGGAGTAACACAAACAAACCAACTGTCTCATACTAAGACTTGTGCCAGGACATCTGGCCAGAATGGATACCTGTAGCTGTCAGGGTTAGGACTAGAAGTGTCGTGCTGGGTCACGGCGTGTTTATTTCATGGTCTCGTTGATTTTAGCCAGTGCAAATGTCCTTGAACTATTCTCGTGGACAGTTTGTTTTTGTAACGCTTTTTCTTAGAGATGGAAAGAAAGTGGGGCAAGATAGAATAAATGGATGGGTTAGCAGTGACGGTGCAGTTCTCGACCCCGTGGTTTTGATGAACTCTAACAGGGAAGAGAAGGGGTGAGTAAAAGGGAAATAGTAAATTCGTACATAAAACGTAGAGGGTTGGAGACTTTAGTAAGGGTTTTGATATGTTAATTCGACCTTGTTGTTACTAGTGCAAGGCCGTGACCGATTTCCATGCAGAATCTATTAATACTACGAGCTGAGCTCGAAATGGATGCACCAATCAAATCTAGGCAGTTGGCTGGGGATTGGCAGCTGGCCGCACAAGATATAAGCGGAGCCATTCCTATGTTTCTTCACTCCATGCAGAAATATCCATCTGTGAAGGTAGTCGGCGTGATTCAGCCAGAGAGAATCAGAAGATTGTTATAGTCATGTCTATGTTCTTGATAGACACTGGAATGAGACCGTATGCTTCCCACAAATTATCTACTGCTATTATCTCCGGCTCCCTGATCTCGTATCAGGGACCAAGTGTAAGTGTCTGCCTGTTGATTCAACAATGAATGTGAAGCTGACCTTAATTTTCCAGTAGGAGTGCTACCGAAGAATGCAAGACTTCCATGTATTTTAACTTGCAACTAGATCTAGCATGAATGTCTGGTATACACATTTGTAAATTGAAATTGATGTGTCTGGATGAGGCTGGGGATTGCCAGCCCATCCTAGAGTAGATTTAGATCTAACTTAACTACGTCAGTTGTATTGACGAGTTTGATCCTTTATAAGCGGTAGGCACAAATAACTGAATTAACATTGTCGTCTGAGACAGGATATTATTTGTTAGATAGTAGGCAGACTATATCTGAAAGATAGATAAGTAATAATTAAATTGTGAATGAGTCAGAATGATATAATCTTTTAGGAATCTAGAGGAGACTTCTAGTGATATATTATTGAATTTTCATTTGATGCTGCTGATGTTGTCTTTTTAGTATGTAAGAGCTAGACGAAATTTGTTAGGGATTTTAAAGTAAATAAATTTGTGGCCCTGCAGGTCCTTGATAAAACTTATTCGAATTGTTATTAGTATATGTGGCATGGTATGGAAAAGTAATTCCTAAAAACCTCTCGATATTTTAAATGCAGTCGTAACACCAATAATTCCATATAACCCAACTCGTAACAGTAGCCAAGATTAGTTCAAAACGAACGATGGGTCGTGATAAAAAATACTTTGAGAATCATTTATTCCGACCTTGAACTGTTGATATTTACTTTGCCCTGAAACATTTGCTCTACTGACATCATCAATGGGACCTGAATAGAAGACAGTTTCAGTACCATAATCTTACAAATGTTGCTATCTGTACATTTTTCGGATGCAGCTTGATGACAATAGTGACGCATCAGTATTATCGCTGTTATTATTATTTTTCACGCAAAATATCCATTCTTTGAACGGAGAAAAATATGATTTGAACCTGTGGGCAAGGTCAAGACATTTCGTTCTCAAATCTGCCATTTATGATTCCAGACCATGTCTCGCCCATCACTCCCAGGCCTCGAGAAAATTTCGATAGTTCTAGAACTACAGCAACCACTTGTACACCAACGTTTCTGCCACAGCAAGACGGCAGGATTTGCTATGTAGCGAGACTTATAAATGTATAAAACTTACAGAGATACTGACAAGGAATTGAGACATTTTACATCTTCAAAGCACACACACGCAAACAAACAAATGACACCGCCCCCCCCCCCCCCTTCTGATGGCATTAATGCAGACCAGTGGTCCATCAGTGCACTGTAGAAATGGTTTGACAATTTCCCCAAGGTAAACACACGGACGAGATTAGCGAGAGCGGTTACAGTACAGACCCTGAGAATTAAAGTTCAGGAATATTTACTTTGTATCTTACTCTCTGAACAGTAAACAAAGTTGTCGGCCATCTCACAGACTGGCGTATCAAGAATTTTTCAATTTTACGGGAAAGAGCTTCAAAGTTTTGATGAAAGTGAGATTTCTTAGGTACAGACAAACATGTGGCAAAAACCTTTGTACATAATCATTTCAAAACTATCAAAGTCATCGACACGTCACTCTGTGAGACTATAGATGTCACTGCGAGCAATGATATGGTGTGTTTGGTTTGATGTCAGGAACCAGAATCTCAGCACACCGGGCATCCCCGTAAGTTCTCCTCTCCCCGCTCGAAAATCCACTCGAGAAGTAAGGGTTAGTGTCCACCCATCCGCTCCGCTCCACTATTTTACGGAAAAAGATGACGTATGAAAAAGTAAAACACCCTTTGCATCTGCATACATGTCCACAGCATCCGTTCCGCTCCGCTCCTCACCGCTACAGAGGCAAAAAAGAATTTAATTTTCCATACGTCATTTTCCGTAAAATAGCGGAGCTGAGCGGATGTTGTGGACAAGAGTACTAAGATAGTCATAACTCAAATTTTACCTAAATCATTGATACGTGAGTACGTCGGGTGGACCAGGAAGTATTTCATAACGTAATCTCTGCACTGCAAACACTTGCAACTTGCGCCACTGAGTGTAAACATCCTGCCGAGGGGTGTCTGCCCAATTTTGACAGCGCAAAGGTCGTATCGCCAGTTTTGTAAATTTAACAGGAAAGCGATTTGAAAGTTTGACATGAAGTATCAAATATCTCTTACTACCTTTAAATCTCATCAATAATTAGGTCAATTAATTCCATAATGGAATTCGCATCATGTCAAAATGTAATACTTACCAAGGCGAAAGACAACATGCAAAAAACAAAAAAAAAATCGAACATTTTCGAGTTACGGCATTTGAGCAGGCATCCCGCGAAATATTCGAGTACGTTACCGCTAATCCTGGATGTAACTGCTCGTGCTGCTTTGTAAACTTTGGTCTGAATTATTATTCTTGTTCAACTTTGATGAAGAAGACTAGGTTGACGCTTGGCACTTGATGTCCCGCTGCAGTCCTGACTTAGTTTCATGTCGCTGTCACCCTGCAATGTTCTCGTGTCTGCCATGTGTGCGCCTTACCAATTCACTCACCTACATTATTAAAGAAAAAAAAAAGTCACGTAACTGCAACACAAGTCACACGTGCGTGTCTAGATTAAAGGTTGACAAATGTCACAAAAGGTTGGTATTTCACCACTGACACGAGCTATCCCAACCAGTAATCTTACGGAAATCCCACGCACAGCATTGACATCACAGGACTAACATCTTTCCTACCTGTATCCGACGGTTACGACATCGACCCGACATCGGTCAGACGTAGGAAATCCGCCCTTTGGTAATCTTGCCATTCCCACGGAAAGCTACACCGGATTGACGTCGTGATGCTGGCTGAGATTTTACCTCATGTCAGTGCTCATCTTCGTTCCACATTTGCATCTATCCAATTTGGGTGAGAACAGAAGAAGAAGAAGAACAATTACAACAACAACAACAACAACAACGACGACGACGACGACGCATAGGTACTCACAGAAATCATCAGAAGTCACAGAAGGGCGTATCATAAATTTGAAATAGATGAAAACACAGGTGAAGAAGAAAATCCTCCATCAAAGGACTGCGTTAACAATAGGCAGCACTGAAAAACTCCACTGTCAATTTTTAAAGACAAATAAATTCAACATGAGAATGAGAGATGGAAGATTCCGTGACTAGGACAATCTTCCAATTACAAAAATTTGAAAGCGTGAAAACAACAACAACAACAACAACAAAAAAGAATTGTACGTGGAAACTATTTAAGCTGTCAGCAGTCTAGAGATATCTCAAGTGAGTTAAAAACATAATGTCGGCATGTTTGGTTTGATCTTTGAAATGCACGAGATACAAAAACTTCGGATTTACGTCTAAAAGGTTCCTCATGCCAATCAATTTCACGCCAGAAATCTTTTTGTTTTCCATTGTTGTGAATGACTTTCGTTTTATCTTGGGCAATTTGCCTATGCCAGTCTGGGCTAATCTCTAGCAAATTGCCCGGCAAACAAACACATCTGTAAAACATCTAAAACCAAAAAGCTTGAAACTAATCTCAATGTCATTTCTGCAATGACAACAAACGTTTCACGCCATAAATGAACATCTACATTACGTTTCTCTCTTTCTGAATAATTATGACTAGCACTCTGACGGGAGGAAATCTTCAGACAAGATCCCACGGGAAGGTTGTGATGGAGCGTGAAAGTCGATCGTTGGATCTCAGAATTGCCCTCAGAGTAAATAATTATTGGTCTTTATGAAGATGGCAAATTATGTACTTTCTCCCGCCCATCTGTTTTTGTCGTTGTACTTTACTTTCCGTTTGACAAAGCCTCGGTTGTTTCGGCGATTCCCCCACACCGAGAACCGTGACGAAATCACTGATGGAAAACAAAGCTCGTCATTATTCTGTGTTAGTTCCGGCGCTGGAGGTTTGTGTAGGCTGCAGTGATTCTCACGCTCTCTACCTGCCAGCACACACGGCCAATCAGTCAAGTTGTCTATAACTAGATCTGGAAGAATGAAGAAGATATTCATGACCTACGGAAAGGTGGAATGGATAGGACAAACAATTTGAGAACTACTGCATAAAAAAAAAAAGTGCCAGTTGACTTGGTGCAAATATCAAGGAAACAGAATCTATTGATTTCTCTTTATGCAGAATTTTATCCATTTAGAAATAATGTTTCATTTAGCCATTAGCTCATTATCATACTGCTTAAATAGCAAATCCATCTGATCTCTGTCCGCTTTGTCTCAATCTCTTTTTGAGGTGTTGTCTTTTTGTTTGTCCGTCTGTCCGTCCACCCGTCCGTCCGTCTGTTCGTCGGTCCGTCGCTCAGGCTGTCTATCTGTCTATCTATTCTGTCAGTTCCTCCGTCTACCCGTCCGTCCGTCTGTTCGTCGGTCCGTCGGTCCATCGCTCAGGCTGTCTATCTGTCTATCTATTCTGTCAGTTCCTCGTCCATCTGTCGTCTAACTATTTGTATGTGTCTGGCCGTCCATCTGTCCGTCCATCTGTCTGTCTGTCTGCCTGTCTGTCAAATCTCACTGTTAGTCTTTCTGAATAAAAACCAACAGTTATGGTAAATCATTTGAAGAGTTTTTCAGGATTTCGCTGGATCGCCAAAGAATTGTCCAGTAAGTGAATGAAGTGACCGCGTTTCTGTGGCCAAGAGTGGAATGTAGGAGCTGATGGGACAATTGGGCAACTCAAAGATTCAAGATTGGTGGCAGGTAGGGGGCAGAGATTGAGGCTGTCTTTGTGAATCCAGCAGCGCTGTTTCTTCCAGCTCCAGGCCCGTAAGAAAAAAAAAAGGGGGAGGGGGGGGGGGGGGTTGCAGAAATCTTCATAAAGCTCAAAGGCACCGGGAGACGTGATGATTAAGAAATGTGAAGAGAGATTTCCTGGGAAGTAAAAAATATGGAAAGTTATCATATTATATAGATTATGTCTTGTATTATTATTTAGCCATACTGTCGTTAATATTTGATTGTTTTCAAACACCATAATAATACAAGAGAAAAGAGCAAAACAGTTCAACACAGTCTTCCAGGCTGCACTGTACTGGGTCTTTCGAGAAATTCCCAACATTTCAGTCTGTGACAAATAGGGTCATTTTTACATATTTATTTGACGAGAAAATAAAACTTGTATATATCTCTATTTGTGTCACTCTAATATGATTTCACAAACGGATCAAATTGATGTAATATTCCCCCTTTCTCCTATCCCCTTTTTATTCAACCGATCGTCAAATAATTTAACAATTACCAACGCCTCGCATGTTTACAGTATTGGACTTTTCAAGACTATTGTCCTTTCTTCGGCTATTCTTAGAGGACAGCAGTCTTTTACATAGTAGGCTATACCTGAACAGTGAAGACAACGCACATTATTTTCTCTAGCCGGATTTGTCATTACACCGCGGCCCCTGTGTTTCTAAAGTAAATCCTCGGTGACCAAGACTGACATTCAGACCCCCTCCCCCCCACACCACCAATCCCGAGTCATTATTTTCGATGATAATCCCCCGCACATCAAACTCATTAACACAACTGGAGCTCAGGGGAGCTAAGCTAATGAGGTCATCACGCATGCGCGTCGGCCAACATGAACTCTGGAACAATATCGTTGTCTTACCTGAGACAATACAGTTATACCTGGAGCAGGAAGTCAGACATCAAATGACAGGGCGTGCCAGGTAGGAGGTGAGAGGTTATCAAACCATTTAATGTAAATGAAAGTTTAAAAGTGAAACTGGAGAACTTCAAAGTCAAACTTGCCCAGCTGGTATCCCTATGTCAGTCCGACGTTGATTTATATACGAATTCCGTAAGGTTAGTAGGATTACCGCAAAGGGCGGATTCCCTACATCATAACCAGCAGATCTACATATTAACGATGTCATTTCTATGTGCAAACTTGATGTCAATTCTATATGTGGGACTTCCCTTGGATTGCTGGCGAGCGGTTCACCATGAAAAGAAAAAAAAATAAATTAAAAAATTAACATTAATTGCTGGTTGGATATTTAAGTATACATAATATTAGTTCAGGTGTGGCTTAAGTATCAAGCTTGGATAGGTATTTTAGTCATCTTATGCTAAATAATATGAAGCCGGATGTTCTTACCTGAGGTAGGGTAATTATTTTATACTGACAAACATTTATAGAAGAACATCAGCCTTTCTCTTGAATGTAGGTTGATGACAGACATATTACCATGGACTACTGCCTTCTTAACTACCAATCTAGACAGACAAAAACAATACCATTGTCCTTACGGTCCGTTATTAATTTTGTGACGTCGAGGTGTTGAGATTACACGAAACAGCAAATCAAAGAACAATGGACAGTGGTAATCTTAGAGGGAAAATCCGATTCTAGAGCTGTTCATGATGGCCGTGGAGTGGCGACAACAACATGTTTAAAGTACACATATTGCTATTTTTAGAATCTTAGCACTTGTTACGTCTACTGTAAGACTGTCTTTCTGCTCCTCTTTTAGTTTTGCTTCTGATTTTCCTACTTGTCTGTCTAATGCAGTAATTACTGACCGTATCTCAAGCCAGTGTTGGTAACAGCGCATTTCGTTATTTTTGTGTTGTTTTGTATGGCATTGTTAGGAAATTACAACTTATCATTTCAAGGAGATACCTGTAGCAAACACAAGCTTAGGCCGCCGACCAGCGAGTGTCTTAAAAATACCACCTGAAATTGTATTACATTGGACTTGCCTTACATGGGATTTCGGACATGGAACTTCTCATATCTGGGTAATTGCTCTATACATCAACCCACCGTACCAGCTGAAACACAACTGGTACAGTATTAAAATATTTTTCTAATACTATGGCGACACTTACAGGAACTTAACAACCATCTTTTCTCGATCAATCGATCCATCCTTCCAGCCATCCAACCATCCTTCCTTCCATCCATCCATCCATCCATCCATCCAGCCATCCATCCATCCATCCATCCATCCATCCATCCATCCATCCATCTATCCAGCCATCCATCCATCCACCCATCCATGCATCCATCCATCCATCCATCCACCCACCCACCCATCCATCCATCCATCCACCCACCATCCATCTATCTATCCATCCATCCATCCAACCATCCATCGATCCAGCCATCCATCCATCCTTCCACCCATCCATCCATCTATCCATCCATCCATCCGATCCATCCACCCACCCACCCATCCATCCGTCCATCCATCCACCCACCCACCCATCCATCCGTCCATCCATCCATCCACCCACCCATCCACCCACCCATCCATCCACCCATCCATCCACCCATCCATCCACACACCCACCCATCCATCCATCCACCCACCCATCCATCCATCCATCCATACATCCATCTATCCATCCATCCATCCACCCACCCATCCATCCATCCATCCACCCACCCACCCACCCATCCATCCATCCATCTAAAAACAGACGCACACAGTCACACCAGTTACACCAGAAAGTACACTGCCCAAACAGTTCCATGTCCCACCCGCTATGATAAACAAAAACCCTTTCATTTGCCAATCCATGCATGAACAAGTGGGAAAATGGGATTTTTGGAAATGGGTGAGAAAAACTTAGAACATGACGTCTACAAACAAATAATCTGACGTCGTTTTTGTTCATCAAGTGAGTCATCTCTAAGAAACCTGCACGAGGAAGACTAAATAAAACATTTTCCACCCCGAGGCTTTGAGTGTTTGTTGGCTGTTATTTACGTCACGTCTGACAACAAATTTCCATCAAAGTACAAATGTGTAGTCGCCGGACAAAACGAGGCACATTTCGGCAACATCCGATATGAGAAAATCGTTAAAAGGCATCACAGGGACAATTTTATCGATTTTGTTTTCAGTAATTTTGAAAAGTTTAACCTCTTTGTTCTTCCTTTTTCCAAATGATAATCCTGTTTGAGAAGGGGCAAATGTCTGAACATTATCTTTCAATCAAGCACCATCAATAGTTCTGATGAAAATCTGAATCTTTAAAAGCGTTATTCTCCAAACATCGTTCTGTTACTTGCTGTCTTTGAGAGGCCATAAATAATTACCTTCTCTGCTAATTAAATTACAGCAATATTTTGTTATCAAATGAAAGGGCTTCGAATAACCTATTTGGTGATATTAATATCTCCATAACACCAAATGGCAAGAAGTGCCTCATTTTGCGGCTACACAAACATTGTTGTATAATAATGGGTTGTTTATTCCTTGTTCATTGTTAATAAACGGGACAAATTTTAATATCCGGCGTCCACCATCATTAGTTGCTTGTTCTGGTCTGTAACCGGGAGCTCTAAGCTTGTCACGGCTTTCCATATTTAGCCTGAGAGATTATTCCCATGCGTAACTCGTGGTTGATTAGCGGGTGAGTTCTGGCCCTTGCATGACTCAGACTCCGGCAATAACCGTTCAGAGCCGCCTCTCCTGGCTCATCCTGACCTTGTCAGCAGCGGCTGCGCTAACGCTAATTGGCTGGACACCAGAGACGCGGCATGACCAGGCACACGAGTTTAGAATCCTCTAATCTGATTGGTTGAAGTAAGCTATTGACAAAGAGATCAGCTCGTGTTTGTGTACAGATCCTCGTCTTATGCAAGAATCCAGGTTTTGTGCTGTTGACGTTAATCACAGATTTCAGCTCCCGTGGTCAAATCTGGCCAGTTCCTGGTATTCTGAAAGCTTCAGTGTTCTATTCTTACCTGTATGACGTTTCAGAGTCTGCAAGTCTTTCCGCTTCTCTGCCGTCTCTACAAGGTAACCATAGCAATAGCTGTTTTTTTTGGGCTGTTTTTGTTTTCGGAAAAATAGTTGATTACCTTAACGATAGTGATTGATAATTACCTTGACAGATAATTATTTGGTTAATTAAAGTTAATTATCATTACAAGATCTTCTCTCCCCCCCCCCCCCCGGCTTCTCTCTCTGTGTCTCACTTTCTCTCCACCCATAAAACCAACCTAGGAGCCAACCAACCGACCGACAAACCAATCGATAAACCAACCAACCAACCACCCAACCAATCAGCCAACCAACCAGCCAACTACCAACCAATCAACCAACCAACCAAGCAACCACCCAACCAATCAGCCAACCACCAAGCAAACCAACCAACCACCAACCAATCAGCCAACCAACTAAGCAAGCACCCAACCAACCATCACCCAACCAATCAATCAACCGACCAACCTACCAGCCAAGCAAGCAACCAGCCAACCAATCATGAACTTCTCTATGTTGAACGTTTTCCTAGATATAGGTCGTAAGAAAGTCAACTGACCGTCGGTCAATGAAAATTATGACAGGAAATTCTACTGAATGTTGTCAGAGAGTGAAACTGGCTGGAGAGTGGAAACTAAGACGAGGATTCAATGTAGCTTACAAGTGATCAAAAAAGTAATAATAATAATAATAAATAACATTAATTATGTATAGCGCTTTATCTCATCAATTACAGCTCTAAGCGCTTTACAGCCGTCCTTCTGTTCATACTGAGTTCACTAATACAAAGAACATACTCGTCACGTGACAGTGGTCAGCAACAATCAATTAAAGATGTGTATTTTTTGGATATTTCAAGAATATTTCAGCGTTTTGTAAATATCTCTTTTGTTCGAGGTAGAGAATTCCAGGTCATCGGTATAATTGTAAAGAAATTGGAATTTCATGGAATTTACAATAATAATCTGGTATAAATTACATTGGTGTGGTGAGCACCATACCAGCGAAGATCAGAATGGACGCACACATAAACACACACAGTCAAATTACATAAACACACACAGAGAAGAAAAAGATCACAGATACACATCCTGGCACATCTGGTGCAAATGATCGAACATTAAGCTATTTACAACTGTATCATTGCCAAAAATTGCACAAAACTGCTTGATCAGAGCCACAATTATTAGAAAAAGTATTTAACATCACAGACAGTCTTGGCAAAGCCCATGGGCATTTGTTTTTTTGTGTTTTTTTCAAGATATTGATCATCACTCGTTGACTTTTGCAGCATTTTACACCTGATATTGATGATATTATACATTTTTCAGAAACCCGGCGAGTTGTGACCGCTTCAAAGAGGAGTGACATTTAAACAACGAAGCAAAAGAGCTGTTTGTGGCTACAGCATCATCATTCCTGTGACCTGCACCCGACAGCCATCAGTATTTATACAGACCAGTTCTGACATATCCCTACAAAATCAGACATTTTCTTAAGTTTGTCTATTCCTTGTGAAAACCGTCGGCAAATTTGCACTTGTTTCACGTTTTGCCCTGTAATTAAAAATTGATCATGCTTTTGTTATGAAAACGTTCAAGTAACGCTGCTTTTGGCTTGTGTATCCACGCTAGGCTGCCATTAACTAAGCCATTTAAACTATTTTCTGTGGTTTTAAGGAAAGCAACAAAAACTGATGCACTGACTTCCTCAGATGAAAATACACTTGCCAGGAACCATTCGTGAAGCCAAGGGTCATTTCGTACCTTCACCATTATTTGCCTTGCAAGACATCGCTAGGGTTAGAATGCGTCTCTGAAGTTAGACCTTTCCACAAAGTTAATGGCAAAAAATTATGTCTCCACAGAAATTCAACAATGTTTACAAAATGAAGGGACACGCACGTTCAAAGCCGCATTTTACAGATAGCAGATAGATCTTGTGTCTCACTGCGAACGCAGTGTCAGCTTTTGAGGTTTAGCTAATGTATCGTCCACAAGTCACGCTTTGCAAGAGACATTAATTTTGTTTCAGCCACACCCGAGACAGAATACCGAGACGGACCATTCCTTCTTTCATTATATGTCCACAACTTGCGCGCGTATAAATACGGTGAGTACTTCTCCCCGAGCTCTGTGGTACTAATTTTTTTCTTTCAATTATAAAGGGATGTGGTGCGAATTGTTGCATTATTGACATGGATGGTACGCGCGCAAGTCGACGGTCGGAATTTGGCGATTCGAACCGTCTCGGTATCTTGTAGCTGGCACTACAGTGCGCTTTCCGGCAAGTTCGCTTCGAAATGAGCTTGAGTTTAATTTCTGGAGGGGGCCAGTCGACCCGGTAACAGACAGACTGTGCTAAACCCGGCCGGTGCAGGCATGTTGGAATTTTGGTATTTTTGCCATATATTCGTGTCCCTGATCCTATTGGGGGGTAGGATCGAGTACCTAGTCTTCTCGGATAAGGACGAAAAAATTCGGAGGGCCCGTGTGCACGTTGCGCACTTTAAAGATACCTTGGCAGTTGGAAATCGTAAAGAGCAGGTCGAACAGGCCGCTGTCCGGGCAAAATTAAATAAAATTCATCCCTACCACTTCCCTTCCTCCTCCTCCCTCATTTCTTGCCCCCCCCCACCCAAAAAAAAAAACAACAACCCGCCGACCGGAGCTGCACTGTGGCGACGACGTGCCTGCTCCAGTTGTAACTAGGCTGCAATGGCACAAAGGCAAATTTCCCAAATGGGATTAAAGAGTTATACAAATAGGGCAAAGGAAGACGACACACAGAATAGAAGAGATCGATAGGAAGAAAAGAGACTCTACCAGCAGAAGAGGCCACCACCCACCCAGTGGAGTCAGTCATTGACCTTTCTAGTTTTCATACCATTTCAATTAGTTCATGAGAAAACGAGGCAGTGTCGTGGTTGTGGAGGCGTTAACAACTCAGTCCAGCCAACAACTGTATGCAAATCTGACACGTAGGATTGGCGTCAGGTTTGCTCACGGGGATAACATCATTCTTACGGCATTGCGATTGCGCTGACGTCTGTTTGATGTAGGGACCCCCACCTACGGAGTCCTACCAACATCACGGAAATCCTAAACAAATCTACGTCGCATTGACGTAAGGGTACTGGATGGGAAACTGCCCTCCATAAAACACATACCTTTGGCGGAGGGGTGCGGAGGTGGGGGAGGGCTTGGGGGCGGGGAGTGCCTTCAGTGTATGGAAAACGTACATGGGGAGAGGAGGGTAGGAATTGTCGGGGAGGGTGGGGTTCCTGTAAAGCGTGGGCAAGTATTTCAATTACAGTAATGAACTGGAAAAGTTCACTTTTATTTCTATTTGATCAAGAAACTCAGACGTAGGATTATATCAAACCTTATCTCCAGGCTGTGTTGCTAATGAAACAGTCAGATAATGCCCGCAAAAATGTCATTTCAAGTTTCAGACTGTCAATGTTTCATCATGGGCGGTCAAGAGTTTACTGGCTGTACGCTCGTACAAAGGGGGTGGGTGGGTGGGTGTTGAAGAAAAGAGTATGAAATGTGCACAAGAGGGGAGTTAAGGGAAGAGGGGGGTGTTGAATAAATCACCTCGTACCCTCGTGGGCAGTTAATTGATGGCCTCGTCACTTCAACAGATAATCAAACACTGGGAAATTCTAATACGTGTGTGTGTGCGTGTGTGTTTATATGTGCGTAACTGTGTGTGCCCGTGCGCGTATGTGTATGTGTGTATGAGAGAGCGAGTGAAAGAGAGAAAACAATGAGAAGCAGGAGATTGAATAATATATTATTGCACCGGTGTAATTCTATAACCGCCAAAGTGCTTTATACAAAATTTTTACAGGCGAGCAAAAAACTGTATTTATTTCCTTCACTGGACGGAGCTGCGTCATTTTTTAACACATTTGTCACGAGCGAGTGAGCGGGGGTCAGTGAGTGCGGGTAAGGGAATTGAAGCGTGCATGTTGTGAGTGAAGTTGAGGCGTAGTAGAGGCAAAATCTGAATAGTCAGATCACTGCAAGTTAAGAAGTCCAAGGGGACAGACGTGAGATCAGAGAGCAGTCGGGAGATTGTGTGTTTTCCAGTGATGACTGGTAGGTTGAACTATGATTGATAATTATGATGATTGATGTACTATATTCTCCTATGACCATGATGTAAATAAGTTATATGTGAGGAATGTGAAAGTCATTGATTACTGTGTATACAGATGTGCGCAATGAGCGATAGATGTAAGTTCGGATCATGGATTCGTAGCGAGTCTGAGGGCTGTGTGGTACGGTAGAGGTGTGTTACCGTAAGAGGTGTGGTGAGTGAAAGGTGGACTATTGTGTGTACGCTTGATAGTTCGTAATGAGTGGTGAAGTGGATAGTAATTGTATGGTGTTATAGAAATGTAATGTTATTCTTATAGGTGCCGGGGTCGGGCAGAGAAGCCACCCGCGGGGAGCGGACTTGTGCCGGGGTTGGGCCGGAGGCTACCCACAGGCCTGCCTGAGTGAAGCTGTCGCGCAGGACAGCGGGAGCACATGAGTCGTGGCAGTCTGGCCACAGACAGGGACGTTGTTATTGTCCTTGTTGCTATTAATATGTTAATGTGCTATTGAGATACTAATGTGCTATTGAAATATTAATGTGCTATTAAGACATCCAGGGGAGATTGAGATACGGAGATTAGGTTGAGCAGGAGCCAATAAGAGAGGCCAGCAAGTAATATATATATGGATGTGAGGCTGAGGCCAGAGCATAGTTAGAAAGTAACTATCGGGTTGTGGACCCGGAGAAGAATGAATGTGGGGAATGCTGACAGTTGAATGGTATTTGAATTGAGTTAATGTAATGTGTGTAATTGCATAGATATCTTATTTTTATATATAATAAATGTGTGAGTCTGTTTGGTTGTTCTGTTAAGTGTTATACTTGTTCGTTCGTGATTGTTGTCCTGTCATAATTATTACATCTCCCAGTCTGGGATTTGTGACAACAATAATCACAAAATCGTCTTCAAAACGATGACACATATTCTTTGTTAGGACATGTAATGCACGTTGTAGATTCATTTTGGAAAAAGAAAGATTGGTCCACAAAAAGTGAAGTTAGACGGTTAGGGAATTACACCGACGATATCTAAAAATAGAAAACAAAGTAAAAAAGAAAAAAAAAAAACGGCAAAAGTGACTGAAACTGTTTGGTTGCTATGACAACCAGGACACATTTCTTGCATTTCAGTAACGACACCGCCAACTGTTTTGTTACATCAGTAACTCTGCGGGACCACAGACTGGCGGAAATGACAAACTCTGGCTGGAGCCAAGTATTCAATTGGACGGGCAACACAGAAGCTATCACGCTTTACCAGATCGACCCGGCTCTCTGCATCTGTCGGCCGTACCAAGCTGTACTCTTGTCTACGCTCATCAGTGAATATAGAAAAAAAGGAAAGAAAGGGGGTGGGGGGCGGGGGGCGGGGGGTGGGGGTTACATAAAGTCGTCTCAACTAATTTATAAACATACCTGGTGGCGCGACCTACAGAGCTGCAAGGACAGGTCACGTCGATTGCACTATTTTTTGTTGTTGTTTTTCAGTCCCGAGCTCATTATTCTTCTGTTTTGGGCGGTGTCCCATTGAAAACTGAGTGAATTGTTAAAACCTGTTAAAGTACAAACGCAGTAAAATTCATTTCCATTCCGCTTCCACCCCATGTCCATACCGTTTCCACTGCACTGTTTGAAGAGTAGGATGCGAATTGAATGTCTCTCCTTTCATGACCATTCCATTGCTTCTCAACACAACAACTATGGAGGCCATGAGACGAATGCTGGATCTGGCGAAATCGGGCTTGAGGTGAAAGGCTAAATTTCCTGAGAAAAACCTTCCAAAGGGGGAATGATGTTTCTATGGAAATTGAGATTTGCTTATAATATGAAAGAGTAGCCATTGTTCTGCATTCAATAAAAGTATTTTTGTTTGAAATCTTCTTTTCTATTTATTTGGGTTTCTTACATAGGCATAAAAATTTCACCTTGAGCCCGATTTCGCTAGATCCACTCACATTTGGTTGAAACAGAGAGACTGGTAGATTGGACAACATTACTGGGGCCACAGTATGATAATTATATGTGGTTATGTTTGGCCAAGACTGTCAGTACTGTGTCATCCTGTTAGCTGGCCAAGACTGTCAGTACTGTGTCATCCTGTTAGCTGGCGAAGGTTGCCAGTACTGTATCATCCTGTTAGCTGGCCAAGACTGTCAGTACTGTGTCATCCTGTTAGCTGGCGAAGGTTGTCAGTACTGTATCATCCTGTTAGCTGGCCAAGACTGTCAGTACTGTATCATCCCGTTAGCTGGCCTAGACTGTCAGTACTGTGTCATCCTGTTAGCTGGCTGAGGTTGTCAGTACTGTGTCATCCCGTTAGCTGCTCTTTTGTTTTTATTTCCTGTTGAAAAACACAGAAGGAACAGCGACTATGTTACCGCACATGTTCGTTAGTTTTCTACTTGCCCCTGCTCTATACAGAACCTAGGGGTGAGCTCTTCCCATTTTCCCGCTTCGTCGAAGAATCATCCGTTGTTAGTCCAGATACCAAGACAATAGTAGAGGTTTCTTAACTGCAGATTATTGGACAGCAACTTCGTCACACCAGCTTTACTACCACCGTCATCAGATCTGTCACTGTCACCATCATCATAAATATCATTACCATCAACATCACCATCATTCCCTCAGCCTCTGTCACTATTGTCATCACTATCATCATCAGCATCATCATCATCATCATCATCATCATCATCGTCATCATCATCATCATCATCATCATCATCATCGTCATCATCATCATCATCATCGCCATCATCATCATCATCATCATCATCATCATCATCATTGTCAAGAACAGATTTAATTCATAAATGTTTCCACTGACTAAATTTTTGTGAGAGAGCAGTGAGTAATTTTTACAAACGTAATTATTGTGCGAGCCAGCATAACTTGGTCTCGTAAACAAGTTGTTTTGAACAGTTTTTTTTATAATAGATAGACAGAAGATGTGGGGAAGAATAGACGGACAGCGTAGGTGTGCATGACTGAGCACTTGTTATATCTCGTGTTTTGAACTAGGTTTAGTAAAGAGGGAAGGGGTGAGTAGGAATTAAATGTTATTGAGACGTCTGTTGACGTACAGAAAATACCGTGATCCAGAGTAAAAGCTCGGGGTTTTGAACATGTTAAGAATTTATTGCTATAAAATTACATTATATTGTATGAAGTAATTCGACCTTTGATGTCGACCCAAGGTCGTTGCCTAGGGCTGTTACTTAAAATAACTCAGTTCGGCAGCTGAGCTAGAAGTGGTTGCACCAATCACAATCCAGGAATTAGACGGTAAGCTGCAGATGCAGTCCAGTATTTAAGGCCATACAGAACTTAGTTCTGGGCCACATGTAGACAATCCATTTACGAGGTGGTCGGCGATAGTCCTCAGCCAGATGAGAGACATAGAGACGCAGTTGAGCAGTCCATTGTGAGGAGCCTGATTTAAAGCTCCAGAGCCTAAGCTACTTGGTTTGATATAAACCCACAGCGTTTACATCCAGCGCTCTCACCCCTAGTGAGGGCTGCATGGTGAGAGTCCATACTAATTTGTAATGATGAAAGTGAACCGTTCTACTTACTTTTGAAGACAGTTTCAGAGCTACCGCCAGACAACGCATGGTTGTACAAGCATTCTCCATGGCGTGTCTAGAGGAAATGTCCATATCATAACATGTCTCATTGAATTAATAGAATTTAAACTGTTATATCCGTCGCCACGTGCGCGGATTCTTTTTGCCATATAACTCATATGACCGGCAAGTAGTTAGATTGAATAAGTTAGTCTTTATAAAAGCTGTAGTTCCATTAGTTAGATTCAGTTGCCTTTGAATTGATATTTATATTTATAATTATATTTGTTACATTAATTCCTGTAATTAAACTGCCCTACAGTTCTGCTAAAATTGAAAGCAATTGATTTATTTAGTTTTTAGAGTGCAAGTATTTATTTTTGTGTGTTCGTCGATTGTGGGAGCGGACCTCGAAAGAGTGTCAGTCGAAATATCCCCATGTAACCCACATCGCGACAATCATCATCATCACTATCATCATCATCATCATCATCATCGTCATCATCATCATCGTCATCATCATCATCATCATCGCCATCATCATCACTATCATCATCATCATCATCATCATCGTCATCATCATCGCCATCTTCATCATCATCATCATCATCATCATCATCATCATCATCGTCATCATCATCATCATCGCCATCATCATCACCATCATCAGCATCACTATCATCATCATCATCATCATCATCATCATCATCATCACCATCACCATCACCATCACCATCACGATCATCATCATCATCATCATCATCACCATCATCATCATCATCACCATCATCATTATCAACACCTTCATGTTCACAGCAACAACAACACACAAAAGACAAGAACTATCTACAGATGTAGAATTTTAATTAAAGTTCTCAAACAGATGTCAAATGCACAATCCACACATTACTAAACAACACAGACATCAACATACTATAATGGCACTACCAGGACGTAAAAACACAGTCATACTGCACGAGCCAGACGGTGAATATGGAAGCAGCTAAACCTTCTTGAGTAGGTGACCACATGGAACTTTGTCTGTGTCACGAGTGGAGTGAGCGATAGTTAATAATTACGGGGGGAAAGGAGGAGAGTAAAATTAACGCACGTAGACAAGTAAGGGAAAGCGTGCATGTTATGAGTGGTGGGGGTCTGAATGAGGCGAAAGCGCTGTATTATATCACTGCAAGTTAGAACATCCTAAAGAGCGGACGCAAGAGAAAGCCCAGTGGGCGAACATAAGGGGAGCACTCGGAAGACTAGTGAGAGAGTTTTTTCCAGTGATGACTGGTAGGTGAAACGATGATTGATAATTATGATTGATGTATTATATTCGTCTATTACCATGATGTAAATAAGTATATGTGAGGAATGTGGAAGTCCTTGATATTGGATATAGCAATGTGCGCCATGAGCGATAGATGAAAGTTGAGTTCATGGATTTGTAGCACGAGTGAGTATTGTGTACTACGATGGAGGTGTGTTACCGTAAGATGTTTGGTGAGTGAAATATGAACTATTGTGTGTACGCTTCATGGGTTGTAAGGAGAGGTGGAGTGAATAGAAATGGTACGGTATTATACCAATGTAATGTTATTCTTGTAGGTGTCGGGGACGGGCCGAAGAGCCACCTCGGTGAGCACAGGGGATAGGCCAGCATAGGGCCGGGGGCCACACATAGGCCAAGAGTGAGGCTGTCGGTGCAGGACAGTAGAGGCACATAAAGTCGTGGCAGTCTGGCCACGGACAGGGACGTAGATATGAGCCTGAATGTGCTAATTGAAATGATAATGTACTATTGCCATGTTGATGGGCTATTGAAATGATAATGTACTATTGCCATGTTGATGGGCTATTGAAATGATAATGTACTATTGCCATGTTGATGGGCTATTGAAATGATAATGTGCTATTGCCCTGCTGAGGTGCTAGGGGAATGCTAAGGTGTTATGGCAATAGGAAGGTGATATTGAGAGACTGCGGTGCCAGTGAATTATTAATGTGCTATTAAGACACTGAGGGGAGAGGCTGAGGCCGAAGTGTCTTTAGGAAGTAACTACCGGGTTGTGGATCCGAGGAAGAGTGCATGTGGGAATAAGGCCGTTGTACGGCAGTTAAATTCAATAATATAATGTATGTAATTGCGCTATTATCTGTATAATTATGTTTAATAAATGTGTGAGTCTGATGGGTTGTTCTGTTAAGTGTTAAACTTGTTCGTTCGTGATTGTTGTCCTGTCATAACTTATTACATCTCCCAGTCTGGGATTTGTGACACTGGGAGCTCGTCCATTTTCGTAATATTTAGTTAGCAGGTATTTGTCAGTGGGCATTTGTTACTTTAGTTTTTGTCCACGTAGTACTTATCTTGTGGTAGGAATTTGTGCTGTTTTTGTTCGTGGGATGAATGGAAATTTCATGATGGTATAATTTATGTATATTTATGAATATGTATTGATGCATATATTTTGATGAATATGTATTAATGTGTACTTAAATTTCTGCAGAGTGTGTGTGCCAGCCTGAGGAGACAAGCAGCCAGAGCTCCGAGTGAAGGAAGAACTTGAAATCAAAGTGAAAGTTAAGTAAAATTCAAAATTTTTGTGCCCTGGATTGAGGGCTGTCTGTTCACCTGTCTTTTTCCGCTGTTTTTCTGTTTTTGTTGTAATTGATTATACGGGCGGTGGCGCGGGTTTGCTGTGTTGAACTTAGTTTATTCTTTTCAAAAGGTGTGGGAAACTTGGAACTTCGTTCATCACAGTGAACAGTTCTATAGGGACCTGTATTTTTGTTTAGATTGTGGCGTTCCATCTTCCTTGTTGTTTTAGGAAGACGTTTCTCTTGTCCCTCTCTTACCTATCTGTAGATACGTTCTTTTTTTTCAGACTCTGTTCTTGTTCGTACCTTGTAGTGTAATCGGCGTAGTTAGGTTGCATTTTTTTTTTCCATTATATTTTCTTTTTTAGGTCTTTGTCCTAGTCTGGTTCGTTGTCCTTGACATACTTGTGGTCCTTCTACTGAATTTCTTCATTCTTGTCGTTTCTATTCTCTTTTATTATTAATAGTGCTGTACATTTAATGAATATAGAATTAGTTAGGAAGTAGGTAAATTCCTGAATTGTATTTGAGACAATTGGGTGTTGTTATATCTGGGGTGATCTCAGGTCTCTGGTCGTGTCGTTAGTGATCATACCGACAGGTTAGTCGTTCTCATAATACATACCATAGCCATAAATCTGTGAAATGGCGGATCTCCGTGAGCTCATGAAAGTAGGTACGGAACTTGGCCTTGAGGGAGAGGAGCTGCGCGGCTGGATTAAAGAGCAGCAGGCGGAATTGCGCGAGGAGCGTGCTAAAGATAGAGAGCGAGAAAAAGAGGCTCAAGAGCGGCAACAGGAAAGAGAGGCTAAGGATAAGGAACAGGAAAGGGAGTTTAAGTTAAAGGAGTTAGAAGCTCAGCAACAGGAGAGAGAGGCGCGAATAAGAATCGCCGAATTAGAACTCAAGAAGAATGCGCCAACGGAAACAGTTGAGCGGCAGGGGCAAAACAAAAGTGGTGTTAGGATTAAGCTGCCGACGTTCGACGACCGGAAGGACGACATAGACGCCTTCCTTTACAGGTTCGAACTGAACGCACAACTGCAATGGGGGGAGAATAAACAATTATGGTCCTCTTACCTGGCGTCCTTATTGCAGGGGCGAGCGTTAACCTACTTTAAAGAGCTACAGCGCGAAGACGTACATGATTATGATAAGCTGAAGTCTTTGCTGCTTCGCCGATTTGCGCGTACCGAGGAATATTTCCGGGAGCAGTTTAGGCGAGCACGTGCGGATACCAGGGAGGACTTTGCTGCCTTCGTCGCGAGACTAACAGAATATTTCACGAACTGGATGGACTTGGCGCATGTGGGCGCGGATTTTGCTAGATTGAAAGACCTAATGATCCGTGACCAGCTCTACGCGTCGTGCCATAAAGATCTGGTGGCTTTCCTGAAAGAAAACGAACCCGCGACGGTGCAGGAGGCGTCTAAGTTGGCGGAAGCATACCGTACGGCACACCCGTCCAAACCAGTAGCGAGGGCGTACGTACAGGATGCGGGTTACGTCGCCGTGGTTGAGGGGTCGCCGACAGGACATAAAGACAGGTCGCGTCAGCGTGGTGCCTATAATGGGCAAGCCCAGGGGCAACGTAGGGGGTATCACCAATCACCTGCATATTATATGGATCCGGTAAGTTTGACCGAGCAGGAGGGCTAGGTCGCGGTAATGGCCGAGGGCGATTTGTGACCTTTGCCGATGACCGACGGCATAGGGACTTTAGTTCCGGTCGCGATGGGTCACGGGGACCCAGGTTTAGCGGAGCACAGGGAGCGGAATGTTGGACTTGCGGACGCGTAGGTCATTTCTCACGCGATTGTAGGGCCGCGAAGTGTTGGAACTGCGGAAGAGCAGATCACATCAGCGTGAATTGCCCTGCAGGTAGGATAGCGGCGAACGTGGACAGTAGCTCCAGTCCATGTTCCCCTAATAAATTTCATCATGCGGCTGCGTGTGTTACATCGGACAACGGAGGCGGACAGTATTCTAAGTGTCCCAGTTGTGAGAAGTTATTATCTTCCGGTGTTTTACCTTGTGGGAGAAAGATCCCCGTTATAAATTCATGTCATACAGGAGGTGGTCTTAGGGTTTATCCGGGGTTTGTTGGGGACGAACCGGTCTCGGTTTTACGAGATACAGGATCTACCGTTGTGGGAGTGCATAGGGACTGCATTCGGGATTCACAGCTTACAGGTGAGACTGTCCCGTGCATCCAATTTTCAGGGGCCATAGAGAAATTACCCATGGCAAATATAGTGATATTGCCCTTGCTGAGGTGTTATGGCAATAGGAAGGTGATATTGAGAGACTGCGGTGCCAGTGAATTATTAATGTGCTATTAAGACCCTGAGGGGAGAGGCTGAGGCCGAAGTGTCTTTAGGAAGTAACTACCGGGTTGTGGATCCGAGGAAGAGTGCATGTGGGAATAAGGCCGTTGTACGGCAGTTAAATTCAATAATATAATGTATGTAATTGCGATATTATCTGTATAATTATGTTTAATAAATGTGTGAGTCTGATGGGTTGTTCTGTTAAGTGTTGAACTTGTTCGTTCGTGATTGTTGTCCTGTCATAACTTATTACATCTCCCAGTCTGGGATTTGTGACAGTCTGCTGCCTCAAGTTCTGACCATAAAGTACGCGGACACATCCATTTGGGGCAAAATTCAGTCTTTAACTTTATTTACACACGATTTGTCTGAGCCGATGAAAAGAGAAACATTTTGGTGGAGTCAAATCGAAATGTGTGATCGGGAATTTCGTTTTACCTCTCTCTGTACATTTTGGTGATCGAAATATCAACTCTTATCACATTTGTGTATTCTGCAAGGAACTGTAGTGAAACAATAAGTTCTATTAGTCTTTGCATCAAATACAAATGCCGTTACAAAAGAATTTGCAAGATTCATCTGGCTTGGGTCGGCTTAAGTTTGTGAACCGACCCACAGACTAATAAATTAACCAGATTGGAAACACGAGCTTCGGGCTGTGTCGTTTTTCTACGGAATTTCCCGAGCGGCGGCCGTATAACCAACATGGCCACCGCTCGGAAAATTCCGATTCTAGATCTATATGCAGTAGAAATTTCTTTTTGTTTGTCAAGATTTGGTTGTACATGTATTAATAAGGCATTAACTTGCCTATCCTTTCATTTTATTGTTTACATCTGCTTTTTTGTATTGTTATATACAATGACCGTATGGACATTTAGCGACCGCTGCATTGTAGCTATGCTGAAGCGTCGGTCGAAACCGTAAACCTACTGTTGTGTTGCTAGTTTTGTGCATCCATTCAATCACAGGACTCGAAGACTTGGTAGTACAGACCAGATTACTTCAAACATTTATTACAATACAATGCAGACCAGTACAAGGATAAGAACATGTACAATCTCACTGGTGACGAACATAATATATATAACCAGTTACAAATATTGTCTAACATCAACATCACAATCTCCCAGCACATGGACATGCACATGTAACTCCTCCGTAACAAATAGCTATCCTCCAGACGACACACACACGCCATCAACCCAAACACCCACACAATTACATTGTCAGCACTTTCAGACAAGGGAAACAACTACAGGGGAAACACTCATGCCATGTCCCATAACACCTACAATGGCGGATCTTTCACAGTTTTGTGACGTCACACAATGGGATCATCCAGTCTGGATCTGTGGGTCGGCTCGTATCTGTCAGCCATCAAAACAAAACAACAACAACAAAAAATGTAACAGAACTTTGGTGAATGTCAAGTTTTTCATTAAGTTCGATGTTTACCCGAGTCTCTGCCATTTTATCCCTTCCTTTTATTTCTATTGGTTTTGACTTGCCGCGTACAGGGAATGAAATGAGTTTGTTGTCGCCCCTGGCCACAAAACTGACGAAATGTTGCATGTGTCTATCACAGTTCATCAGTGTCCAAAAGTGCATCCTTTAATTAAATTGTTGTTTGTTGTTTTTTGTCCAGAGACAGACAGGCTGAATGAATGACCCCTCCCTGCCCATCCCCACCCACCCACACACACTCACAAACACGCTAATGAACTTGTTATGAAACTGTGGACAGATTAACTTGTTGACTGGGAAGTTCGTTGTGTTTATGCCCGTGTCACATTGGCTGTTTGGTATTTGGACGTCAAGGCTTCATTTGGTGGTGGTAGTGATTATGTTGGCTGCGATGTACTGATGGCGGTGCTGGTGTTGGTAATGATGGTGATAGTCATGGTAGAATTAGTGACGAAAGTGCTTCATTTGGTGGTGGTGGTGGTGGCGGTGGTGATTATGTTGGCTGTGATGTTCTGATGGCGGTGCTGATGTTGGTAATGATGGTGATAGTTATGGTAGAATTAGTGACGAAAGTGCTTCATTTGGTGGTGGTGGTGGCGGTGGTGATTATGTTAGCTATGGTGTACTGATGGCGGTGCTGATGTTGGTAATGATGGTGATAGTTATGGTAGAATTAGTGACGAAAGTGCTTCATTTGGTGGTGGTGGTGGCGGTCGTGATGATGGCTGTGTTGTATTGATGGCGGTTGTTAATGGTGATAGTGGTGGTAGCAGTAGTCACGGACATTGTAGTGACCAAGAAAAACTACAGAGCACTTGAAGATTCTCACCAATGTAAGGACTACTGCCAGGCTAGACGTTCTTGAATTTATATCTCACTGTGTCCTAGACGGACTGACCAAGATGGAATTTATATCTCACTGTGTCCTAGACGGACTGACCAAGATGGAATTTATATCTCACTGTGTCCTAGACGGACTGACCAAGATGGAATTTATATCTCACTGTGTCCTAGACGGACTGACCAAGATGGAATTTATATCTCACTGTGTCCTAGACGGACTGACCAAGATGGAATTTATATCTCACTGTGTCCTAGACGGACTGACCAAGATGGAATTTATTCCATATACAGGGTTATTACAAAAGATAATTATAGTATCAAAAGTGTATTAAACTACAACCCGAGACACAGAATACCCAGACGGACCGTTCCTGCTTTCACTATAGGTCCATTGCGCATATCGGCCATCTTTGTTGTAAGGACAGCGAGCTAAAAATTAGTTCACTACACTAAACAATGGCACGTGTGTACATGCAGTTTTGAGACATTCGGTCAATTCTTTCACTTGCCTTCTCTTTTTTACACGGATGGTAGGGAATCTGACCAGCTTGGATCCATCCTTTCCACCCTTGTCATAACAGTCAACTGCAATGCAACCAGCAGGCATTTTAACCGCTTAGACATATCTCGAAGTTACACTCATCAGCTGATCCACCGGCCATCTTGTTTGGCGGAAGTACAAAACAAAAACACCTTGACGTCATGCGCATTCTACCTATAATTATGTCCACAACTTGTGTGCGTATAAACATGGTGAGTACTACTCACAGAGCCCTGTGTTATTAGTCTTTTCCGTTCTACCATGAAAGGCTGTGGCGCGGATTGTAGCATTGTTGACATGGATGATACGCGCGCAAGTCGATGGACGGAATTTGGCCAATTGATTCGTCTCGATGTCCTGTATCTCGGCCTACAACTGTACAGGATCATGACCCTTATCATTCATGGTGTTGAAGAGAAACTATTGAAGTTTTAGCCATGATAACATAAGCAACGCCGTGCGATCGGATGCCAACAGGGAGTTTTTTTGCACTGTTTGCGCAACTTTAAGGGGAGTGAAGGAGTGGAGGAGTGAAGCAAGATGTCTGCAATTAATGCTGAGGAAAAAAATTGTTGGGTTTCTCAAACTACACGCTAGCACAGCAGGTTGTGTGTGCACAGAGATTATATATTGTCACTTAAAAAAAAAAAACAAACACATTATTATAATTGTGGTCGTCAGAGATTGGTTGTTGAAACAGTTTGTGTGATCCCTGAATCTATGCCCCCCCCCCCCAATCGATCCCCTCCCCACAACAACAACAACAAAACTAAACACTAACAACCACACACACGCACGCACACACAAAGTACCATGATTTGTATGAATTGCCGCCCCCGTGTCTACAAACTGAAAACACACACATTGTACACTATAGCGTCTTTCTCGGCTGATCAGGGCCGTTCTTGAACTCGCGGGGGGAGAAACGCCCTTGTCCATGACATGCCCCTCCCCCCCCCCCCGAAAAAATGGTAATAACTCGGCTGTTGTTAGGGACGCGTGGTATTTTCCGCTGTACCACTAGAAAACGATTGAACAAGGGCAGTAACTACATTTATGTCAACATGTTGAACTAACGTGTGGTAATCTCCCTTGCTCATTTTCTTGGACTAGACTATTTTTTTGCCAGGCAGAGCAATGGTACTGTAGACTGACCGGACTGACCCCCGTAGTGTACCTTTGCCTGATATTTAACATTGGTCCTTGGGGCGGGGGTTGGGGTGGGGGGGGGGTGGGGGTGGGGGGGTTTAAAGATGGTTAATGAAATCCTGAGAACTGGGTTTTTTGTACAGTGATCGGGTCCCTTAAAGCTATCTATCTATCTATCTATCTATCTATCTATCTATCTATCTATCTATCTGTCTGTCTATCTATCTATCTGTCTGTCTATCTATCTATCTGTCTATCTATATATATGTTTGTTTGTCTATCTATCTATCTATCTATCTATCTATCAGTCTATCTATCTATCTATCTATCTATTTATCTATCTATCTATCTATCTATCTATCTATCTATCTATCTGTCTGTCTATCTATCTATCTATCTATTTATCTATCTATCTATCTATCTAATTTGTCTATCTATCTATCTATCTATCTATCTATCTATCTATCTATCTATCTATCTATCTATCTGTCTATCTATCTATCTATCTATCTATCTATCTATCTATCTATCTATCTATCTATCTATCTATCTATCTATCTATCTATCTATCTATCTATCTATCTAATTTGTCTGTCTGTCTATCTATCTATCTATCTATCTATTTGTATGTTTGTCTATCAATCTATCTATCTGTCTGTCTGTCTGTCTGGCTGTCAATCTATCTATCCGAACCTGTTAGGCCCAGACACCTGTTTACTCCAGCCCCCGTGCAGTTTCTACATACCATTATTCAATCCTGCAATCTTGTCTGTACCCTTACCCCAACCACCCCACCCCACGGGTCATTGATTACCCCCCCCCCCCCAACAGATAAACACCATGCACTGCACGGCACCATCATTGGTTCAATTAAAACTGAATACCCGAATAATTGTAGACACGTGTTCATTTCTTGATTAAGACATCTATTGTCTAGGATGTTGTAGCTACATTGACCATCAAGAAGCTGTGGCAGTTGGCTGTGGTGCGGTGCGTGAACTCTATACCTTTCAAGCTGGCGATTGCATGGTCAAGACTATCTTTGTATACTGCTGCTGGTCTGCAATTTTGTCGTTTATTTCTGCTAAAAAAAGAATTATATTGCTGAAATTTCAGCCGGAAAGTTCTGGAGCCGTGTCATCTTGACCTAGAACAATTGTCTGTTTCTTGTGCTCCTCAAGGGAGGTCTGTGGTTCGTCTCGAGGAGGGACAGGGGGGGGGGGGTGGATTGATATATGGGCTGGGCTTTGGATGGTGTAGGAAGAGATTATTGGAAGAGCGGCATGGCCTGTTGGTTCTCGTCTGGGCCTGATGACTGGATGATTTAAGTTCAATCTGTCTACATTTGTACAGATGTCTGTCTGAGTGGCGGGCGCTCTATGGACACGTAAATCATGTTCTACTCCGTTTCCTAATGCGCGAATTTTAATGTCTGTGTTTGTGTTTGTTGTTATTATTCGTGTTTATTTACTATTGTTGTTTTCCTGTTTTTTACTGTTGGTGGTGCTGGGGATGTCGATGGTGAAGGTGCTGCACAGAATGACGGTGGAGGTGTACTATATTGTAATGCTAAAGGTTGTCCTTAAATAGCGATGTTTTACTCATTAATAGTGTTCCCTCTGGTGAAATATAAACATCAGTCTTTGTTTACTGGAATCCATGTTTGTATAAAGGTAGATGGATAGACCAGCTGAGGCAGACAGACAGACATACAGACAAACAGATAGGCAGATATATCTAGATAGACAGACAGACAGACCGGCAGGTTTATGGCTACTACAAGAATATGAACAACATTCGAGGGGTGTCTGCGCAAACATCGGAACTCGAATTTAAAAAAAAAATTGTTTGCATATATATTCTGTTTCGCCTTGGTGAGTCCTACATTTTGACATGATGGAACTCCATTATGGAATAAATTGATATAATTATTGATGAGGATTTTAAGGTCGTAACAGTCATTTAATACTTCAAGTCAAACTTTCAAATCGCTTTCCTGTAAAATTTACAAAACTGGCAATACGATCTTTTCGCAGGCACCTCTCGATATATGGGTCAGGAAAATTGTTGACTACATAAAAATACATTTCAGCACAGTAAAGTCCTGAAACTTTTGACACACTGTGTAGTCTTCTCAAGGCCACAACACGACCTCAGTGTGAGCAGACACTAATTTGTGTGCGATAAACATCTCAGGTAATTTATTCAGATAAACAGATACAGAGACTGAGGTGCATACATTATCATAACGGTGATGGGTGCATGTGATTTCATATGTTTATACTGTATAGGATTATCCTTCATACAGAGGGAGGAAGACATGCATGGAGTAAACTCTGGAGAGAATGAAGTGCAGGAACTAACGAATAGAGACAGGGAGGAAGGTAAGAGAAAGGGTGAATGAATGGAGAGGGAGAGGGAGAGAGAGAGAGAGAGAGAGAGAGAGAGGTGGAGAGAATTGGAATTAATGAAGAGAGGGACAAAGGCGGAGAGAGAGAGAGAGAGAAAGAGACATACTCACACACAGACAGGGAGACGTGGAGAGAGCAAGATAGCTAGATAAATAGATAGATAGATAGACAGATAGATAGGTAGATAGATAGATAGATAGATAGATAGATAGATAGATAGATAGATAGATAGATAGACAGATAGACAGATAGATAGATAGATAGATAGATAGATAGATAGATAGACAGATAGACAGATAGACAGATAGATAGACAGATAGATAGATAGATAGATAGATAGATAGATAGATAGATAGACAGATAGACAGATAGACAGATGGATAGATAGATAGATAGATAGATAAATAGATAGATAGATAGATAGATAGATAGATAGATAGATAGATAGATAGATAGATAGATAGATAGACAGATAGATAGATAGATAGATAGATAGATAGACATATAGATAGATAGATAGATAGATAGATAGATGGATAGATAGATAGACAGATAGGTAGACAGATAGATAGATAGATAGACAGATAGATAGATAAGATCTGAATCAGTTACAGTCAATATTAACCTTACTTATTGTACACACACGGACACACACGCACACATACACACACATACACACACACACACACTCATGCACCTATCAAAATTCTCTCACTCACCCTTGGCACGCAACCACTCCTCAGATTTGTCTGACTATCTGTTCTGTGTCATACTGCATGACAAATGCATGAGCCAATCAATCGAGTCTGAATACTCAGAAAACTGGACACTGGGGCAGGGGTGATGAGCATAGCTGTAAGTTTTCAACAGGAGACACCGGGTGCCGAGACAAAGCAATTCGTCTTATTCCGTCTGTCGACTTGCGCGCGTATCACCGATATCAACAATGCAACAATACGCACCACAGCCCCTTCATAATTGAACGAAAAAGAGTAGTACTCTCCGTATTTTTACGCGCGCAATTTGTGAACAATATTATAGTGGGAGATGGGATGATTCGTCTCGCTATTCTGTGTCTCAGGTTTAACTATATTTTACTGTCTGCCCAAGTAAGCTAAAAACAGAGGCTTTTACTTAGGACAGAGCCAGACATTCAGACAGACAGACAATCATACTATCCGGACAGACAGACAGACAGACAGACAACTAACGATGGGGCAGACATACCGACAGACAAACAGACAATCAGACGGACTCGTTGCCTATGACGAATATCCAACAATGATAGAAGTAATAGACATAAAGGCAGACAGACAGACAGACAGGCAAACATTCAGATAGACAGAGAGGCAGACAGGCAGACAGGCAGACAGGCAGACAGGCAGACAGGCAGACAGACAGACAGGCAGATTGGCAGAGAAGACAGGCCGAGTATTGTGAATGAATGGACATGCAGACACAGACTTAATGATAAGTACAGGCAGACCGACGCAGTGACGCAGACAGACAAACAGATAGACAGACAGACAAATAAGCAAGCAGGCAGACAGTCAAACAGACTAATATAGTCACCTGTTAAATTACCTAAAAAGAGCAGGAGAATATAATATAGCTTAAAATTAACCTAGCAAAATGGCAGTTGGACCATTGTTGTTCCCAGGGGCTCATATCAACATTACGATCTACTGTCACATAATCGATCTCCAGTGATTGGAAAAGAATCGTCGGTCTCGTGCTCAAACATTTTCTCATTTTGTTTCCTTTTTCCCACCCACTTCCTACGTCTCCCCCCCCCCCCACCCCCCTCCCGATACGACATGATCACTTTGCTGTGCCGGAAAGATGAGTGGAGAGCGAGAGGTATTGGAAGCTGCGCCAGCGAGGGCCATGCCACTCTTGTACACATGTACATAATATATACATTCTTGTACACATGTACACACAAGGGCCATTTGCTGCAGCATCCTCTTTCTACATGATGTCAAGTAATCCTATGTCATCTATTCCTGTTCTAAAGTTGCTGTTTCTAGCACCAACATTACAACAACCACTGGCTTTGTCAGACCTGTGGCTATTAACCCTGCTACTACCACCACTATCACCATCATGATCACCGCTACCGCCATCAGTATTGGCACCACAACCATCACTACAACCACCACAATCACCGCCACCACCGCCACCACCAGCATGGATACTGTTCTTCTCACCACAACCACCATCACGCCAGCCACCACTACCAATATCACCACTTACAACTTACATCAGAATGTTGTCAACACCACCCCCCCCCCCTTTGCTCCCTCAACGGCCGAGTCTTCCGCCACCATCCTCATCAGCAGCAGCACCACCGACACCTACCGCACCACCAACAACCTGCTACCACTTCTTCCTTCTACCATCATTATAACAACAACAACAGCCAGAACAACACCAACCACCCACTACCATCACCTCCACGTGTCTACGATCAGACCACACCCACCCCAAACCCTTCTCCTCTCCTCTGGTTCCGACCCCTACCCCCAGTCACTGCAATACTTCCAGTAGCCTCCGACAGTCGCCTCCCACTCTTCCCCCTCTTTCTCTCTCTTACTCACTCACCCTTACTCACTCTCATTCCTGTCTGTTCCAATGTTTCTCCCCGCGGACACACGAGCTGTGAGGGAAAACTAAACTTAAAAAACGCAGGAAGCGCTAAGAAAGAAGGGAAGTCTGAGCAGAAACCTCTGCCGTGATTTGGCCTCACGACTTCCCTCGCTTGGATGTTAACAAGGCCCAGTTGAGCTGTAGTTGATCATGTAAGCTTGTGGAAACCTAGTTGATCAGTGCATGGATAGACTAGCGGATCTCTCACAGTGACCACATCTAGATACATCTATAGTTAATGGACAGAGTGACGGTTTAGATTGGCTTGAGATTTCATGCCGACAGTTTCGTGAGGTCTCTGCAGCATAAACACACCGCTCTGCCATACCCTGAGAGCGAGAGCGAGGGCCCTGTCCCACACGGGTAGATGTTCCTAGTGCCACCCGAGTTTGTTGGGGACGGAATATTACACTTTTGTTGTGCATCATTTTATGGCAGGAATGCGACAGTTTATTGAGACAAGAACTCTGCCGTTTTGCTCATATTGATTTGTTGAAGTAACAGGTGGATTAATTTTGGAATATTGTTTTGCGATTGAATTGCATACACAAATAGCACAGCCGAGGAAGTAATTTATAACGCGAAACGTTGACTGTACAGTGACAATTTACTCGTTCAGTTAGAGTTTCCGGTGGAAAATGAGTTTGCAAGATAAATCAGCTTCCTTTTTTCTGTATCTTTCTTTCAGTCTGTCCCTGCATCGCTCACTCAATCTCTCTGTCCCTCTCTCACTCCTCCCAAGCACAGAATATTGAGTGAAGTCTTTGGGCCGGTCGATGTAGTTGCGCGTGCAGAAGATTGCCCGTGCACACCAAGTTTGTCACCATCACTGCCATCTGTTGTGCAAACCGTTGATAACTGGTGCGTCATCTCAAACACACCTATACCCGTTGGAATGTCGTTAAACCTGTATTTTTGCACTACGGATCAGAGACACTCGGATGAAGGTTAATTTAATGGTTTATCATCATGCATTCATAATGTGTAACACAGTCCCGTGTTCGACTTAAGGGTTAAAATAAGGTTTACTATGTAATGGTTGTGTTTTAGCTAGGCTGTTCCTAATACTACTAGTGACACAATTCAGCTGATTGGTAACCTGAGCTTTAGTGCTCGATAGATAATTATCATAATCCGTTCAGACATGTGTGCTCCAATGCCCTCTTCCAAAAGCTATGACTCTGCAGCCCTGTGACTGAATGCACTGACAGCTGGTATACAGACTATTGGTCTTCATGAACATGATAAAATATTTTTTGCTCTTTGAAAAGTAAACTTATTTCACACCTTGCTTCTTTAATAGATTCTTTAGGCTTTTCGGCTGTGAATTTAGTAGTTTTACAAATAATTATGAGTCACCAGATCAGTTGGTCAGAAAAGCGGAGATTTGATGTGAGGAAGAAGAAAACTGCGCTTGCTATGGGACTTTGATCATTCCAAAGGACAATATTGCCGTTCGCTGCATCAAGTTACTCGTGTTAAAAACGGGAGTGACGTGAACTTGCAGTGCCCAGTTTACTGTAAAATTGTTTAAAGTTTTGGTGTGTAATTAAAAAAAATAAAAAAATCGCCGCTTTGAAAAGTTCACGTTACCTGTGGATGTTCCGAGAAGAAAATCTTAGGGTCATGGAAAATTTCAGATTGCACGCACAAAACTGCAGCAGTACTACAATCAGTTTTCTAAAAAAAAAACACAGGAGATTGGCGACACGAGTTCTGCACTCACTTCAGTTTAATGTTACTGCCGGAAGTTTAGTGGGATGATTGTGTTTTCATGTCAAGATTCTACTAAATTTCATTTTTCCTGAAAACCAATTGAAATCGAGGAAGAAAATTTTCTGTTTCCTTTTCTCACAAATAATGACAAGATTAATCGTTTGAAATAATATTTTAAAATAGAAACCGTGCGCTAGGCTTGTTGTAATGTGTCATTTCACTCTGGAGATTAATTATTTAAGCTGGCAAAATTGAGTACATTAGAACAACTCTCAGAGGAAAGTCAGACTTCACGGGTTGACTAGCTAATGTCCTGGGCTGATGGCCTTCTAGGTCAAGTCCGTTTCGGCTCAGTTTTAGCATGAGATGTAGACTTGAGGGTTAAAGGGAATATTGCGCACTGGCGCAGAATCAGTTCTGTCTTACTAGTTCAGGTGCGTCCAAACTGTCTTGACTCCGCAGGGGGAAAGACAGACTTCGCGCCCTGACTGGAAATAGACATAAGACACACTTGTCAGCCCTGCTGCGACCCCACAGTTTTTCTGTGGTTTTTACGATAAGACACACTTGGCCGAGTGCGCGGCTTCTCTATGGTCCATCTGTACAGTGCTGAAGTCAGCCGGAAGTGGACACTTTCCACGAAAACAAAAAAATTACCTTGTGTTCTTCACTTCCTTTTTGATACCATTAGAGTCAAAAGGAGACCCGGATGTCTAAAATATCTTTGAGCTTCGTCACTAGAGAAACGAAAATTATAATCCGTTTCAGTGTTCTGATAGTCGTGGTGTTGGCGGCACGCTCGTTTGGATTGTACCGTAAAACACCGAAAAATAAAATCCATAAAAAATGGAACCAGCGTTTTAAAACACAACCTCTGTTTTCTTATGCCAGGTCCAGGAACTTATATATCCATTGACTTCAATTTCAGGGGGAAAGGGAGCGGATTTTAGTCAAGTCGAACCGTTTATGCCTGTGTTTCTTCACTGTGGTGTCCAACTGGTGACTGGAAAATTCTATAAGGGTCGGGACATGGCCAGAGTGGGAGCCACCCTTCTTACACCCAGGGGCAGAGGATGGTTTCAGGACGCCAAATCTTGCCGGTGAGTAGTGGAGGAAACAGACAGATCTGCATGCAGCATGGACGACAGAGGCGACCGGGATGTGAACGACACGCTGCTGGACATGGGAGGCAGCGAGAATAACTACCTGTCTGAGGAGGGAGATACTCGCCGCAGCAACATGGTCCAGATGAAGCGGATGCACGCCGAGAGTAACATGTTGAGTGACGACCGCACACCAGAGGACCCGGAGGAGGACAGACCCATCGATAATGGCAGCGCTCAGGGCAATGGACTTGGTAATGGGGACGATGAAAATAACAGCGATAGCGACAGCGACCTGGAGGAGGATCATTCCCAGTCACATGAACCTGATCCTAACACGTGAGTCTGTCTGTTTGTCTGTCTATCTATTTGTATGTCTGTCTCTCTCTCTATCTATCTATCTATCTATCTATCTATCTATCTATCTATCTATCTATCTATCTATCTGTCTGTCTGTCCGTCTATCTATCTGTCTGTCTGTATGTATGCCTATCTGCCTGTCTATCTATCTATCTATATATCTATCTATCTGCTTGTCTGTCTGTCTATCTATCTATCTATCCATCCATCTATCTATCTATCTATCTATCTATCTATCTATCTATCTATCTATCTATCTATCTATCTATCTATCTATCTATCTATCTATCTATCTATCTATCTAGCTAGCTAGCTATCTATCTATTTGTCTATCTAGCTGTGTCCGTCTTTGTCTGTGTATTTGACTGACTATCTATCGGTCCCTTTTGTTCCACAAAGCCTGTCCTTACGCACATAAAACCAGGGTTGCTACTCATGACCTATAAATGTCAAGCTCTGAACGTTCTTACTGCACAAATAAACAGTCCATAAAATGACGTAAAAATGAATCATGAGAGAAATTAGATCCTTGTGAAATCTGCCATCTATCCTTGCACCCGCCGAAATGTCTTCCGGCTGTCTCCAATTCACTTTTGCACTGCCGTTGGAAATGTGTACGGCTTTGGAAAATATCAAATTATAATTTTGTTTCTCCGTATTTCACCATGTAGCTTGGTCAGCGACTGCTTGGACACTTTTCCCGGAATCTCTGACCTCATTCCTTCCAAATCAAAACTCACAAGTGAATCAGCCTATGAGTAAGGGTTTTTGTTGTTGTTGTTGTTTTTTGTACCAGTTTTCAAACTCAGGAATTGTCTCCCTGACAACAACAACAACAACAACAATAACCACTGAAATAATAACAATGAACAATAATGTTTAGGTAGTTCTGTCACATTTCCCGTGTCACTAACGTTAAAAGTCTAGAAACATGCAAGCATAGTGCACTTACAGTAACACTTTATGCAATACTCCCGCAAGTACCATGTTTCAGATTTGTTTTTGTTTCTTTTACAAACGGAGAATGTATTTCTGTTACGAATGTTTTTTTGTTTTGTTTTGGTTTTTGGTTTTTCCTGTTTTACCTGTCATGGATTCGTTTCTACCGTTTTGAATAACCTGTGTATACATCAGCAAGAATGGCTATAATAATAATAAATGTTGAGAAGCTCACAGTGCACCTCGAGAGACAGGCAGTTCGGGTCTGATGTCTTAGATACTCTATCACAGTGGTGTAGACAAGTTTAAACTCCTTTTTGAAGAAGTTACAAATTGGAAGTTTGTCTCAGCTGTACTTAAGTCTCTCTTCACTTCTATGACAACTGTCATTATGTTATCATTATTGTTATTATTTTTTACTGAAGATTCTGGGACTTGGAACTTCTTGTTTTTGTACCTACATATACCCAGCCGGCATCCCTACGCTAATCTGACGTAGACTTGTATAGGATTTCCGTAACGTTGGTAGGGTTATCCAAGGGGCGGGTTTCCTACATCAAATCTACGGTGGCTTGATGTCGTAACCAGCGGATCTACATCCTTACGATTTTCCATTCCTATGAGTAAACTTGACTTCAGTCCTACGTGTCAACTTGTCTAAGGTTGCTGGCTGGGCTGTCACAACTGATTGTCGCCCCTGCGTGTCGGTTCGCCCGACTGTCCACTCATTAACAACGCCCATGACGGAGATACGGCACGTGGGTTGCCGGACGAAACGACTTGGCCGCTCGTAAATCAGAACTGTATGGACACTGGCCAGTTGAAGTGGCGAACGCGGTCATAAGTCAACACTGGCTGACCGCGAATCTCTCGGTGTGAATATTTGATGTGACCTATCGGGACTACGCTATTCAGCTGTCTAGGGGCGTATCCACCTTTCCAGAGGCGGGACCATCTTTCCAGGGCAGTGGTGTCACAATCTGTTGTTGGCCCTTCTGTTTCTTTGTGTTGCAAAGGCGTATCCATTCCGGGGAGATATCAGAAAACTAATTTTAGAACTTGATGTGATTCATTTTGTTTGTGTTTCCATCGGCCATCGCCATGTGAAATGTTCAAAACAAAGTACAAAAACGCCCCTTTTCCAGCTCCATTTAAGAAATGTTATCATGATAAAGAGTTCCCGTTTAAGGGCATTGTGTTATTTTAAGACTAATGAGTGGAAATTAAGGAACTAATTATAATTATGTGGAGGTTTCTGCTCATCAACGTTGCTCACAACGTCTGTTCATATTGTGGAAACTTATCTTAGCCAAATTAAACACATCAAGTTGAGGATTCTCTGAATAGGCGACAAAATAAAATAGAGAAAGAAAGGAGGAATGCTGGAGGGAAAACGAGGCAGACAGACAGACAGACAGACAGACAGACAGACAGACAGACAGACAGACAGACAGACAGACAGACAGACAGACAGACAGACAGACAGACAGACAGACAGACAGATAGATAGACAGACAGATAGATAGATAGATAGATAGATAGATAGATAGATAGATAGACAGACAGGTAGATAGATAGATAGATAGATAGATAGATAGAAAGATAGATAGATAGATAGATAGATAGATAGATAGATAGACAGATAGGTAGATAGATAGATAGATAGATAGATAGATAGATAGATAGATAGATAGATAGATAGATAGATAGATAGACAGATAGATAGATAGATAGATAGATAGATAGATAGATAGATAGACAGATAGGTAGATAGATAGATAGATAGATAGATAGATAGATAGATAGATAGATAGATAGATAGATAGATAGATAGATAGATAGATAGATAGACAGATAGACGTGCCCTTAAACCCAAACTCAAAGACCGGGTAGGTGAGGCTTTGCTTAGAGCGGCCTAGGGAAACATTTATTTTGACCCCCGAAAGAAAATCTGAATAAACTGACAACTGTCCGATTCTACATTTGATTCAATCTGAGTTTCAGTTTCACCAGAGAATCATGCCTGATTTTTGTAAAGCTGCCAGCTGTTATCTTTGTATTCATTTCTAGAGGACTATAATCGCTGGATGCGAATGTGAAAGTTGAGCACATCATATAAGTTACCATTTGCAACAGTTACGTAGCTGGTGAACATTAAATGTGTCAACTCAGCGCTCGCATTGAATGCTAGTGTGAAATACCGCCGTGACCAGAGCCGGTGGGCCTAACATTAAGTTATATGGTACAGTAAAGTAAGGAATTCAAACTTCATACATACCAGACAATGCTTCTATCAGCAGCACCAAAATGGTGGTTTCAGACACGATTAAGAACTGAAGACTCTGGGATGTGTCTGTCACGAGTGGAGTGAGCGATAGTTAATAATTACGGGGGGAAAGGAGGAGAGTAAAATTAACGCACGTAGACAAGTAAGGGAAAGCGTGCATGTTATGAGTGGTGGGGGGTCTGAATGAGGCGAGGGCGCTGTATTACTATCAATGCAAGTTAGAACGTCCTAAAGAGCGGACGCAAGAGAAAGTCCAGTGGGCGAACATAAGGGGAGCAGTCGGAAGACTAGTGAGAGAGTTTTTTCCAGTGATGACTGGTAGGTGAAACGATGATTGATAATTATGATTGATGTATTATATTCGTCTATTACCATGATGTAAATAAGTATATGTGAGGAATGTGGAAGTCCTTGATATTGGATATAGCAATGTGCGCCATGAGCGATAGATGAAAGTTGAGTTCATGGATTTGTAGCACGAGTGAGTATTGTGTACTACGATGGAGGTGTGTTACCGTAAGATGTTTGGTGAGTGAAATGTGAACTATTGTGTGTACGCTTCATGGGTTGTAAGGAGAGGTGGAGTGAATAGAAATGGTATGGTATTATACCAATGTAATGTTATTCTTGTAGGTGTCGGGGACGGGCCGAAGAGCCACCTCGGCGAGCACAGGGGATAGGCCAGCATAGGGCCGAAGGCCACACATAGGCCAAGAGTGAGGCTGTCGGTGCAGGACAGTAGAGGCACATAAAGTCGTGGCAGTCAGGCCACGGACAGGAACGTAGATATGAGCGTGAATGTGCTAATTGAAATGATAATGTACTATTGCCACGTTGATGGGCTATTGAAATGATAATGTACTATTGCCACGTTGATGGGCAATTGAAATGATAATGTACTATTGCCACGTTGATGGGCTATTGAAATGATAATGTACTATTGCCATGTTGATGGGCAATTGAAATGATAATGTGCTATTGCCCTGCTGAGGTGCTAGTGGAATGCTAAGGTGGTATGGCAATAGGGAGGTGATATTGAGAGACTGCGGTGCCAGTGAATTATTAATGTGCTATTAAGACCCTGAGGGGAGAGGCTGAGGCCGAAGTGTCTTTAGGAAGTAACTACCGGGTTGTGGATCCGAGGAAGAATGCATGTGGGAATAAGGCCGTTGTACGGGAGTAAATTCAATAATATAATGTATGTAATTGCGCTATTATCTGTATAATTATGTTTAATAAATGTGTGAGTCTGATGGGTTGTTCTGTTAAGTGTTAAACTTGTTTGTTCGTGATTGTTGTCCTGTCATAAATTATTACATCTCCCAATCTGGGATTTGCGACAGTGTCGGCCAAAAATATTCTACAGTTAAGAGGATTACTAGAAGCTCATTGGCAGAGTGGCCTTTGACCTTTCAAGTCAACATCACCTTATTTTGCATCTTCATGGGTTTCGGGTCTGACAGTCAAAATTGTTTATTTGTGTTGTTGGGCTCTATGTCATTTTCTGACTCGGTGAGACGATTGGTTGGACTCACTTGCGTCAGCTAAACTTGTGATGTTCATTGCACGGCAGCCCCCCCCCCCTCCACCCAAACACGGCAGTTGAGCATTCGCACTTGCGAGAAGTTTTTTGGCACGGCAGCTGAGCACTCGGACTGGCACAGATCACGTGTAATTAAAGAAAAATTGAATAACTCCTGGGAGAGCGAAACACATGGCATCAGAACTTCCAGGGAAAGACGAAATAAACTTCACAAAATTTGGTAGGAGCAGAAGCTTTATGACATCAAGTCAAACCCACCAATATCACAGACGAGGCCCTCGACAGTCACCCTCAGATGAGTGTCTTTAAAAACCATTGCGTGAAAATTAGTAAGAGTTGAACTCCGCTTGCAGCACTCATGGAGCCTTGGATCTCTGGTAGTTGTGCCAAATGTCCTAACCACAGGACCGATGCCCCGGCTACAGCAGTGAGGATACATTACAGTAATCGTTGCCTTCTTTGTGGCTCATCCCAATTCTTCCCACATTCACTGTCTTCGTCTGATCAGCTTTTTTCATGTTCATCTTTTGGATTGGAGTAAGACTAAGATTTGCCCTACTGATTTCGTACGGACACGCTTGCTGAATTTTATATAACATGTAGATCCCTGACTGCGTGCATTCTTGGCTCAGACATTGCATACAATGAGGACGTAATCAATTCATTTTCCAGCTTAAAACGAGTGTTGTTATTCACAATGACATTGTCTATTCTCTAACATTTCTGCGATTCAAAACCATTAGCCTGAAAATGATCTCTGAGGCAGTCCTTCTAGAATGTGAACAGCAGCTAAGAATCCAAAAGGCAATGGCATCTCCCACCACCAGCTCTGCAAAATTAATAATAACAGCAGCTACAAAGTCGGCAACAAAGTAACAACCACAACAAACTAATCACCCCAAAATTTCTAGTTTTCAACAGTTTTACAGCTGGACCGTCAATGTGTACAAAGATCCCCATCATTTCAGTTTGGAGATAAAAGTGCACCTTCTGTATGTACAACCACATAGTAGTAGCACATTTGATCTATATCCCTCATTCTCATATAATCCCAACTCTTCCATAAAAATGATAGAACAGCTGATAATTCAGCCACATGTCACATTATTTCTGGAAATTTTCACGTTAAATCTTGCTTGGTATGATTTCAGTCAGATTGTACTCATCCAGTCTTAATTTTTCCACCTAGAAGATCGTTGGTCATGTCACCCTGACTAAACCACAAAGGATACTGTATTTATCCTGGTCGATAAGTACCATGATGGGACCATCTCCCCGCCCATCGAGCTGAGACGTCAAAATATCTGTAATTTAGAGAGTAAAGACGGTCCAAATAAAAAGGGACAAAAATGGATGTGTATTCGGTCATTTCCTCCACGCCTCTTGTTGAGATTACTGTAAGAATGTAAAAGTAGTCTTGGCCATTGATTTTCGCCCCATTTTGGAGCGTCTGCAAATGTTTTATCGTGCGTACTTTAAATCCCAGAGATGGGAGTACAGGAGAGGAGGGCACGCTGACCTGAGACAGAATTTTTTATCCTGGAGTTTTAGCTCAGCTCGAGTTTAGAGCTGTCACTAAATTCTATTGGCGGATCTTTGTAATATTTCTGTACCGAGTCTGGACACTCTGGGGCTGTAGGAAGTCTGTGGTAAATAAAATTATTATTCCATGATCATACCGATTAGTCTGTCTGCCTTTCTGTCTAACCCCCACTCCTTGTCATCGTGGTATAAGACATCAGTGAAGTCTGTATTATGTTGTGGTTATAAGTTTATGTCTATCTATCTAATCCTCACGCCCTGTCATTGTGGTCTAAAAGTGGTAAATGACAGATGTCAGTTTTTATATTTTATTGGTGAATTTGTATACTACAACAACAACAACAACAACAACAACAACCACCATTATGACAATGAGATAAGATATAAATTTATCAACATACTGTCCACGCTTTTATTTTCTTTCCTTTTTCTTTCAATCACATTCCAGGTATTGTCTCTGGTCTATCATCTTAACCATCCTTCACATCTGAAAGATTCTACATGATAACACCTCAGGTCAAGTTGAACCGAATTCTCGAGACCATTCTTAGATTGATATCTTGGATTTGCATTAAAATTTCAAGGAGATGTGCTATAGTTTAGTTTGTTTTGTTTTTTTTTCACTGAGAGGTTTTGAAAGCGGCTCAGCGATTGGTCACCTTGAAATGGCAGCTTGAGCAGGCCCTCCCGTGTCGTCATCCACCCCGGATGCGCAGATTTCCTTCCCTTTATCTCTTGTCACCGCCCAGTTGTATTGATTGGTCACGTATGTGCTCCAGAGCTTAGACTGACCCAGGGGTAACGTCAGAGAAGGTTGGCAGCACTGGTATTATCGAATATTCTGGATGAGTGACGTGTCACTTTGCCCTGCCGGAGTTTATCACTGAAATTGTGAAGGATGTAATAAATGTCTGATGTTGCTGTTGAAGTGGATGATGTCACATTCTTCTGAAGAAAAAAAAATAATTCAAAAGGATAATTGATACTTAAAGTTACAATTTAATTGAACAATTAGAGCCGTCCAAATAAATAAATACAAAAAATTAAAAAAAAAAGAGATGCAATATTGGAATTTTAGAGTAGCTCAAGTCAAGAATAAGCGGAAATATTTTTATTGCCTCTCCAGGCTAAAAGTTTGATCATTGCACATTTCCAGTTTGAACTTTAAACTTTGGATCTAAATGTTGTATCGAGTTGCCTCCCCCGAGAGCTGTCTCAGTGATTGTAAAACTTCCACAAATCAGAACAGAACAAAGCTCGCTCTCTGGGTTTCTATGTCTGTCTGGTGCAGACACCGAGACCTCTTCCACCCCCACCCCCACCCCACCCCACTGCCACCCCCTCCCGACACATACGCGCGCGCGCGCACACACACACCAGGCACTCACCCACGCGCGCGTGCGTACACACACGCACACACATATACACACCAAAAGTCAGTTGAAAACCAGTAGACATTGGCAAGTCAAATACCTAATACTGATCACATCCAAATATAATTATATAAAGTTCTGGTGTTATCGGGGTAAACTGTGTTGTTCGTTTCGTCGCTATGGTGCAAGACTCCTGTAACTAACATTTTTGGCCAAAATCACTTTTTTCATTCTTTGGGTCTGAAAATCAATAGCGCACATTGTGTCAAAAGCTCGTAGCTTAATTCTTGTAAATAAAGATATTGCAATAATCAACTTCATTGTCTTTACAATATTACATAAGCCAAAGAAAATCCGTTTTTTTGGCTCTCCTGTAAAATTTTCGAAATGTCAGTTACGGGAGTCTTGCAGCATAGCGACGGTTTGTTTTTGGTGGACCTGAAAAATGTGGCCCAGAACCATATCGCCCTGTCGCTACTCGAACCAGCCACTCGACTCATTGCTTGTTTCTTTCTGTGTCGATCCTATGAGATTTTGTTCTCAATTTCCCTCTTTTTTTTTTTTTTGTCAGAATCTGGTGGGAGGTCGGGAGGAGGAGGGGTGGGGGTGTCAGTGCGAGCTGTCGATAGTTTCGTTGCGTCTCAAGGGAAAACTGAACCGAACGGGAATTTCTGAGAAATGTTGTGTCCCGTTTTAAAAATTGATAAAGTGTAGATATCACTGGCACTTGATGTCCAAGGGAGCTGATTTATGTTACAATCAGAGTTGTTTCCCCCTGGTCCAGAAAGTTCCCCGGTTAGAAGATTATCTACATTGTGTTATTTTCTGTGTTCCCTTTCTTTGTCAATCTAGATGATAATGATTTGTAGCATATGAGGGTTTTGGTTTGGAGAAAATGACCAAAAAGGGATTTGTACTCTACATTTCAAAGAGACAAAGAGAATGAAATATTGCCCACTACGTCATCACTTTCTGAGCTTTGTCCTGTCAATGAATAATCAAGATGGCGGCGTCCCTAGAGGGCGCTGTTGGCAACCGCGTCTCCTTCAG
>OZ007567.1:116332180-116352180 GCA_963931925.1 Onchidella celtica | reverse complement strand
CTCGTGGCTTATTCTACCAATGTTTGACCCGAGAGTGCGATGGCATTGATTGCAGGTCAGTCTTTTGGGTTCACTTTGGCGAGTGTTTTCATTCCGCCTCTGTCGTTTTGTCAGGTATGTTTCTTTTGCCTTGAAGTCTATTGCGAGCGTGCCACTGCGCAATTTTTGTCTCCATCTGCTTCGATCATTTGCAAGGTTCTCCCATTCATTGGGGTCGATGTTGAATGCTTTCATCGTGACCTTGCAAGTGTCTTTGAATCGCAGATGTGGCCTACCTCTGGGTCGGTTGCCAGTAGCAAGTTCCCCGTAGAGAATTTGTCTGCGGATGCGATCATTTTCGATACGGTGGAGATGTCCAAGCCACCGCAGTCTTTTTTTGCCTAGGAGAGCCTGAGTTGATGGAATGTTGGCTCGGCTCAGAACTTCGATATTTGAGATCCTGTCTTGCCACTTGATCTTGAGAATTTTGCGTAGGCAGCGCAGGTGGAAGGAGTTGAGGGATCTTTCATGTTTGGAGTAGGTGGTCCATGTCTCTGAGCCATACAGCAGGGTGCTTAGGACGCAAGTTTGGTACACGAGTACCTTTGTTTTGATGGTCAGCTTGCTATTGTTCCACACCCTTTTTGAGAGTTTGCCAAAAGCTGTGGCCGCCTTTCCTATTCTGGCATTTATTTCAGTTGTTATGTCTGTGCTACCACTGATGGTTGAGCCTAGGTAGCAGAATTTTCCCACTTGCTCCAGAGGAGAGCCATTCAGCATGATTGGGTTGGGGTTTCTCAAGCCTTGTGTCAAAACTACAGTTTTTGAGACACTGATTTTTAGCATGAATTTGTCACAGGCTTTGGCAAGGCTATTGATGAGAGCCTGGAGCGTGGTTTCATCGTGGGCCACGATTGCAGCATCATCTGCGAAGAGGAGCTCTTGTAACATAATATGCTCTGTACGAGATTTTGCTTTTAGTCTGGCAACATTAAAAATGGAGCCGTCCACTCTGGTGTTAATAAGTACTCCACCTGAACATTGACCAAAGGCATTCTTGAGTAGGGCTGCAAAATATATACCAAATAAGGTAGGAGCAAGAACACATCCCTGCTTCACACCGCTGTTTACAGCAAATGAATTGGATGTGCAGCCCTCAAAGTTGACACATGCCCTCATGTCAGTGTGGAAGGATGCAATAAGTTTTAGCAGTGTTGGTGGACAGCCTATGGATTTAAGGACTGCATACAGGCCAGATCGGCTTACGGTGTCGAAAGCCTTTGTTAGGTCCACAAAGCATGTTATAAGCGGCCTGTTTTGTTCTTTACATTTTTCTTGGATTTGCCGAAGTGCAAATATCATGTCAATAGTTGATCGTTTGCTTCGAAAGCCACATTGTGTTTCTGGTAAGACTTTTTCCGCCAGTTGTTGAAGGCGGCAGAGTATGACGCGAGCAAAAGCCTTTCCAGTAATGCTGAGGAGGGATATGCCTCGATAGTTGTTGCAGTCGCCTTTGTCTCCTTTGTTCTTGTAAAGTGTGACAATTTTGGCGTCTCTCATATCATGTGGTATCACGCCTTCTTTCCAACACTGCAGTAACAGATTATACAGGTGTGGTAATAGTGGGCCTTTTAGGTCTTTTAATACCTCTGCAGGAATGTTGTCACTTCCTGTGGCTTTTCCAGCAGACAGGTGGTCGATTGCATTGGAAAGCTCGACTAAGGAAGGTTCAGCGTCAAGTTCGGCCATTATTGGCAGTTTTTGGAGGTGTTCCTCAAAATCTGGTGGAATATTTTTCTCAGTTGAATACAACAGAGAGTAATGCTCTACCCACCTATTCAGTTGTTCATTTTTATCTGTGATGGGTTCACCATTTACAGACTTAAGTGGGGCACTTTTGGTGATGATTGGCCCAAGAGCTACTTTCATCTGACTAAAGGCGGTTTTCATATCTCCCTTTTCGTTTGCCTCTTGTATGCTGTTACACAAGTCTGTCCAGTATTTGTTGGCGCAACGTCTTACCTCCAGCTGAAGTTTAGCTTTTGCATTTTTCAAACAAGTTTTTGTACTCTGATTGCAATTTTTGTTATACTCATTGAAAGCAGATTTCTTTTGCTCAATGAGAGGTAGGAGAATTTCGCTGTTCTGGGCTACCCAGTCGTCGTTTGAAACTTTATGCTGTCCAAAAGACTTGATGGCACAGTCATGAATTTTTGAACTGAGAGTGTTCCATGTTTCATCTACCGAGTCACATTGGGTGACATTATCCATGCTTTCAGCAAATAACTTTTCAAATGACTTTCTATTTGATTCATCTCTGATTGCTGTTACATTGATCTTAGGGATTGAAGGGGCTTTTGATCTGTATATTTTCTTGGCCGAAATTTTGATTTTGCTGACTACCAGTGCATGGTCGGTGTCACAGTCAGCACTGTGGAGGGAACGAGTTATTTTTATACAGCCCAAACTCTTCCTCCTTGAGAGAATAAGATCTAATTGATGCCAATGGCCAGACCTGGGATGGCGCCATGATGTTCTTTGGCATCTCTTAAGGTCAAAGTACGTGCTTGTAACACATAATGAGTTTACGGAGCATAGCTCCAGAAGGCGCTGCCCGTTTTCGTTGATGTTGCCAATGCCGAAGTGCCCAATGCACTTTGGCCATGCGGAGTGATCTGCTCCCACTCGAGCGTTAAAGTCACCCAGAATTAGCAGGCCTTCGGTGAGAGGGATGTTGTGGAGAGTCCTCTGCAATGCCTCGTAGAAAATGTCTTTGGTTTCGTCAGAGGAGGTAAGTGTTGGGGCATAGACACAGATAATGTTGGTAAAACCAGACCGGGTGTTCAGTCTGAGTGTCATGATGCGTTCTGACACTCCAATTGGAGTTGCGATCGAATTGATAAGGGAGTTTTTTATGGCGAAGCCCACGCCGTGGATTCTCGGCTGTTCGCTGCTAAGGCCCTGCCAGAAGAAGGTGTAGTTTTCTTCTTTGACTGACCCGGAGTCGGGAAGTCGAGTTTCTTGAAGGGCAGCGATGTCGATGTTTAGTAGCTGAAGTTCTCGATCAATAATTTGGGATTTCCTGATGGAGTCAATATCAGTGAGATCTTGCTGTTGCAAGCCTGGGCGCATTGTTCTGACGTTCCAGGTACCAAGTTTTAGTATTTTTCTGTTTTTGCCAGGTGCACACTTTACGTCAGCTTTTCGACTTTTGGTCTAGCTCCAACCACCTTATGAAGCAGGCTGACGTGGCGGAACAACACCCAACTGCCTGGGGGCTGCCCAGGTTACGGCGGGCGGTAGTTGATCAATGCAGCTGAAAAGCCGCTCCCACCGACAGAGGGGACCCCTGGCGCTCATCCGTACGCCAAATGGATTGAGCTTATCACTGGTAACTGCCACCTCCCGTGTTGTGCCCATCCGTAACGGATGGCTGGAGTGTCCTCTCCAAATCGGAAATGGGTGGGCTTATAGAGGAGAGACAGACGCTTGCCAAGCCCGAGCAAACGCCTCCTCGTTTTGCTGCCTTGCCTGGGCTATTTTTAAGAGATGGTGCTTTGCCCAGAGGCACCACCCCTCTCTCTGCCATTCTAGTTAAACCCAAGGGAGAGACCAGGTCAATACATTTGGAACTAGTCCGGCTGCAGGAGATGCTGGAAGCCAGTTTGATGCAGTTCTCCCTGACAACCACCTTCGGGTCTCCACTCCTGATTTTCTGTCTGGGTTTACTCCCATAGCCTTTGCTATCATAGCAACACACAAGGCAGTGTGGTATTTGTATTCAGGGTTACCTTCCCCTAGTCTTCCTCTCTCCCGAGATGACCCACAAGACAGTGGGGGTGACAGTAGCAGGCTGTATTGTGTACTGTCATACAATAGCAGAAAACTCTGGCCTGACAATAGGGTTTCAATATTCTTCTTTCTGGATAGCTAAACTTTGTGAGTGGGTTCTCTCAGCCTCCATGCAACAACAACTACAACAACAACAATTTGCAAGTGCGCATGCCCAGCTGCGGTGCAAACCATCCTAGTGACTATCATAATTTTGAGTGACGTAATTGAAACAAACAATCTACTCCACACATACAGATACGTCGGTCTTTGCAAACCTGATTGTCTTCAGTGCCGGTATTGGAGAACACTTGCAGTCTTCCAGTCTCAGCGAACCTTGTCAACTTTGCCTTTTCTCCATTGTAAAGGATCAAGCCGAAATTTCCACCATAACACTTCACGTGTCAAACTCGCATTAACTAAAACAAAACAGTAATTTAATACAACAATAAAAACATCAAGCAAACAAACAAAAATTAATGAACAAGGAAGCACTTCTCAAAACAATAGCAGTGACATTTGAAACAAATTCAGCTTTCAAATAGTGACAAGTGGCTTGGAAACTTGTGCAGGCACTGTGTGTCGTGGTGATGGAACAGTTTGTAACGTAATAATTAGATTGAGTAGAGCTCAAATCCACAAAAAAAAATTTAAAAAAATTTATGTGCTCTAAGGCGCTAAACTAAAATTAGAAACAGGATTGACATAATATCAATTCATCTTGCCCCGACTTGCAAACCTTAACCAATTTAATCTACCCTCATTCTCAGACCAGTTGTGTCTTCAGATTCTGACGTAGAGCCCTGTTCACTGTCCATGTTCCATGCGCCATTGGTCATCTTGTGAACAGCGTGTGTGATGGCCTTTCGTGAACGGATATTATCTTCATGTTTACAATTGCCTAAATGGCCAGAAATATTAATATCTTCAACAGTTACTCAAAGTTTCATGAAAGCTATCATTGTAGCTACATTTTATGCCTGAGTACTCTTACAACGCTATCTTCTAACCATTCCATGAATTTGGCAAGTTCGGACTTTGAATGTCAAAATTTGCTCTTTATGATATTTACAAAATGTTTTATGATGAATATAAACAGCAGCCGAGCTCCTCCTCCCCCCCCCCCCCCCCACACCTACACCCCTCATGGATTTCATTGTATAGAATGGTTACATTAACTTGTTTCATTCTGTGTTTTGTCAGTGCAGAAACAGGAGAGAACTTTGCTAAACTTTGGCTCGTAAACGGATAAAACCTCCTACCTTTGTTACAATATAGAAAAATAATTAATGTCGGAAGATACAAAATAATCTGTCTGTGTGTCCATTCACAGTTTATGTAATTTTTTTTTTACATTGCTGAACTTATTAACTTTTATTATTGTCTTTTTGTTCTTTTATTTCTCTGTCGGAGAGCAGGGGCATTGTCTGTTAAAACCAGTGCTGTAAATGCAAACATCTATATAATCATACACCTCAATTTTGGGGTGTGTGACTCACAGCTTGAGAGCCACTCGTCATGTATTCTCAGTTCCATTGACGGATTGGCTGATTATTTGTGCACATTTTTTATTCCGCCGCCTACACGGGCAATTTTCCCCTCATTCAAACATGATCAACTGATCGCGTAATCGCCATAAAAATGTTCGAACTTAAGCATGTAAATCCAAAGAGGCAATCTCTGTTGAAGAGCTGCCAGGGCCATTAAGCATCTGGAAGCCAAATACAGTAATGGATGAGATAATTGTGATCAATTGAGTATTTGCCCCCTTTACAATCCACGGGGGTGTCTGAATTGTCTGCGAATGAATCCCGGTCTGGGTATCCCTGCATAATTTCTGTATCGTCTCCAGGCAGGTCTCGTAGTCGCAAAGAAACACGATAAATAGGCGGCTCAAGATCACAGAAGAGTTGCGTAAAATACAGTGTCTGGATTTATGTTGCCAGATAATTGTGTGTATTTCTGGGCTGAACAAAAAATGTTATTTTATTAAGTAAACCTAGTGCCATACACAGCTCTTTAACAACCATCTGCACAGATTAGAGTGAACACTTTTAAAAGGGAGATTCCTCATCCTCACGCAGGGGTAATCTTTTTTCAAAAAGAAAGAAATTGCGTCCAGCATATTAATTAGTAAACTATTATAAACCTGGGCTATCTGTCCGTTTGTCCCTTACAGAATAACAACAAGAATAGGACAAAATAACCCCCCAAAAATTGGAGCTATCAAGCCTGACACGAGAACTACTTGTTGGATGAGGAAGCTCTAGATCAAATCGGTCAACCCGTCAGTTTTCCTATCCTTTATGCAGGCACAAATCAATGGACAGAGTTATGGATAAAAAGGTGTACCATGCTAGTGCCAGCTTAACAGGGGCCTGATCATTGACCACAGATAATGGGAATTATTTCCTGCAGGATTTCAAAGACCAATCTTTACTACACCACTGTAGCAACATGACATGTGTTACAATAGTTACCGAAGAAAAAAACACACAAACAAATGCAGGTCTCTTAACTACGGAATTGTATCTAAAATTTCACTGGTTTGGGAGAGGAGGGAAAGGAGGGGTGTGTGTGCTAAAAATGTTAGACTTTATTCAACTGTCTATCCAACACCAGTCAAAGCTCCCACAGGGACTTGTTTAATATCTTCGCACTTTGCATTGCACGTCATGGAGGTTACTTTAATGGGACGCTCGATCACGGCGTGAATGTGAGAACTGGAATGTATTTAAGTGGTAGTTCATCAGCCGCACTAACAGCACCAGTCCCCGTGGTACTGCTGGATGAATGCGCGGAGAAGGGGAAGCTGACAGTTTCTTTACTGCTGGGACTGCCGGACTGTGGCTGGGCAGAGAGCAACAAGAAGGTTCTTCAGAGTTGATCCTACAGCGCTGAGAGGTTTGATGTCCACGCTGTGAACGAAAGTTGGTCATATCCCGGCAGCTGAGAGCCGGTGGTCCCCAAAGAGTCCGCCTCTGCAACAAGATAGCCACATAAAGTGAAATGATACAGATGTGGAATGTCGCTGTGACACAGTGTCCATGCTTCTCATGTTATGGGAGATTTCAGGTCGCTCAGAGATAATATATTTCTTATCGCAACATCTCCGGCCTCTTCGCTTGATGAGAAATGCAATACATGTCTTCACTATCCCCCCCCTCCCCCCCCCCCCAAAAAAAAAACCCCGACGTCCTCTCATATTCTGTGATTAATGCAGGAGTCATAGAATTTAAAGATTGTCGTAAATACCAAATGTTAGAGTTCAAGTTTGGGGGCAAAGGCTAAAATATTATAAAAATGTCACGTCGATTTATTCGTGTTGCCTTTTTAACTAGAGAGTGAGTGATGTGATCATGTCGTGATACCCCCATGTCTCCGCCCCTGAATGTGGGTGGCTGAGTAGGCTGAGTGGCCAAGACGCCGCTAGGAAACCTGGGATTGATAAATTAATTGGGGACTCTTTAGTTTGGGCTGGACGAGAACAGGAAGTGACGTAGAGACCCGAGTGCGATAAAGGCGTGGGGGAGGGGGGGGGAGCTGGAGTGGTGTCCGTGTGCCCTTGGGCGTGCTGGAGTGTTCTCATGTGTTTGCGCATGAGTGCGTAAGTGTGCGTGAGTGTGTTATGAGAGGAAGGGCAGGAATGAGGGGCGTGTTTATTGTATGCCTCTGCGTGTGTGTGTGTATGTGTGTGTATCTGCACGTTTTGCATTCTGTGATTCACTCCGGAGAATGTGAGGTGTTGAGTGAGGATCTAGTGTGCGTGTGTGATAGTTGTCAGTGTATGTGTGGTTGTGTGTGTACAAAATGCAATATCGGTGTCAGGCACGTGTGTGTGTGTGTGTAGCTGAGGAGGGGAAATCATCCATGCTTATTTCGATCTCATCATCTTGAGAGGGCAAGAAGAGGTATAGAGAGGGTGTAAAAGGGGAAATGAGATTAAACAAAAAAAGAAGATATAAATCAGGAGACAAGGGAAGAGGAAGACGTGATAACTCCAGCACGGGGGTGGGGTGGAAAACGCCATCAAGTGAATTTCATGATTACATGATTGAAATGATTGAATGATGGGACGTACAAGGATTGTAGCAGTTTGAGACAGAGTGGATAGCGGGGCGGGGAAAGTGCAAGGAGGAGAGATGGATCAGGGTGAGGAAGTTACATGAGAGAGGCGGGGAGACATAAAAGCAAATCGATGTTGAATTGAAAAAGGAAAAGAAGAAATACGGGGGGGGGGGGGGGGAGGTGTGTGTTTGGGGGGGGGGGGTATAAGAATTGTAAGGGAAGAAATAAAACTGAGATTAAAAGGAGAAAGACAGAACTGCTGACGTCATTGGTAATGAATGCGTCAATAACTTAACTGACTGTGGGAACATCGTCCTCTGTCTGAGGTATTCTCGCCTAAGAGGAGGGACATGATTGAGGGGGAATAATAGGTAGAATGGAGGGAAGGGAGAGAGAGAGAGAGAGAGAGACGGAGAAAGAACGAGCGACAGTGAGAATAGGGAAGGAATGAGAGAAAGAGAAGTGGACAGAAAGAATGAAAGTGATAGATAGATAGATAGATAGATAGATAGATAGATAGATAGATAGATAGATAGATAGATAGATAGAGAGAGAGAGAGAGTGAGATAGAGAGATAGATAGATATATAGACAGAGAGATAGAGAAATAGATAATAGATAGATAGATAGATAGATAGATAGATAGATAGATAGATAGATAGATAGATAGATAGATAGATAGATAGATAGATAGATAGATAGATAGACAGACAGACAGACAGATAGATAGATAGATAGATAGATAGATAGATAGATAGATAGATAGATAGATAGATAGATAGATAGATAGATAAGAGAGAGAGAGAGAAAGAATGTGAGAGAGAGATTAAAAGACAGACACACACATTGGCACCTTAAAAGAGAAAGAAAAAAACAAATAAATCATGAAAAAAAACAACAACAAATAAATGGTATCAGGAACATTTAGCGATTTGTCCATATTTGTGTGGGATGATTTGCAACTAGTCACAACAAATCACGCTAATTCTCTGGTTGGTTCCCGGACAATGAAGTTATCGGTAGACTGTCTGGCTCCACGGCACGGCCTCTCCAACCCCATCTCTATCCGACCATCCTCATCCTACCCTGCACTTTTCAGATTTGTACCCGGCGCTGGAATTTAACTATTTATGACAGTTTTAGGTTATCCTCTCTCCACTCCCGATTTCTAGTACCCGTCCTCCTCTCGCTGCGATATTATGTGACGTCATCACACCAGGGTTTACGTCATCGTGACGTCACTTCAGGCAACCGGCAGTTATGTTTATATCAGACTGACAGATACACAGAAATGACACAGTTTGAAAGCTAAAGAAATCAGCTTTTCCCTGACGTAACCCATGATCATCAAACAACCCACTGAAATTCTCAGAGTAATTAATTACCTTATCAAACCTTACATTAATCCGATGAAAGCACATTAAATCTCCAGAACCTTCCACCACCTCTATCTCCCCCTATTTGTGAAGTAAGGAACACTCAACCGCGCCCCCCCCCCCCACCCCTTCCAAATACGTACGCTCGTGTCCGGCAGTATTTTACTATTTCCTCGTCACCCCTTCTCACATGTATCTCTTCAACTAATAACCCCCGGGTAGGGTTTCCTTGGACGGTATCGATCTGTTCTATTCTGTCCATCGTCTTGCCATTTCCTGGCACAGATGTGGCAGTTATCATTTCTCCTGCTTTCTTCAAACGTGAACTCCACTCAATTCCACAACTCATTTTGCTGATTAAATAAAAAAAATAAAAAAAAATAAATAATAAAATTAGACCATTAAATCCACAACATAACACCGAAAAGCATACATCGCGGGTATAGAGCAAAATTGTTGTATCTCCAGGTTTATGAATAATGGGAGCTGTCTCTGAATAATCACAAATATTTCTCTCAATGATCTCATTTTTAAGGGAGATACAACAAAACTGCTTCCCCGTAACTTGGAACTGGTTAAAGATAGCGGAATAACGAAAAAATTGCAAGAAGCAGTTTGTCATTATTACAGCATTGTTGATTATGAACCCCAATTCATAAACCTGGAGATACAACAATTTTGCTCTATACCCGCGACATACAACCCCCCCCCCCCAGACCTCCCCTATCCCTGTCACAATTTTCGTACCCTCCTCACCCCCCCCCCTCTTTCGAGCTGACCTACTTTATGAATGTCCCTGTACGTGTAATTACGAATGCGTGGGTAAATCAATAATTAATAACAAGAGTGAGGTGGGTTTTTTTATTTAACATTTTTATTTTCTGTTCTTCATGATTGCCGTCTCTGTCCTATTGTCTTTCTTATCTATCGGTCTCTCCATTTATCTTCCACATGGCATGACGGATCGTTTTAACCGTCGATGTGATCTGTGTGTTCTATGAGATCTGATCGTTTGTTACCATGACTGCTATCGCTCTCCTCGTCAACTTATCTGTGGATGACGACACCAACTCACATTCGTGACCTGCGGCTCCTGGCACACCGAGTCAAGGCTCCTGGCACATTAAGCCACGGCTCCTGGCACACTGAGTCACGGCTCCTGGCACACCAGTCACGGCTCCTGGCTCACTGAGCCACGGCTCCTGGCACGCTGAGTCACGACTCCTGGCACACTGAGTTACGGCTCCTGGCACACTGAGTTACGGCTCCTGGCACATCGAGTCAAGGCTCCTGGCACACTGAGTTACGGCTCCTGGCACATCGAATCACGGCTCCTGGCACACCGAGTCACGGCTCCTGGCACACCGAGTCACGTCTCCTGGCACACTAAGTCACGTCGCCTGGCACGCTGAGTCACGACTCCTGGCACACCGAGTCACGGCTCCTGGCACACTGAGTCACGTCTCCTGGCACACCGAGTCACATCTGGTTTTGTACGTCTATTTAGACTCCGTTCTCAAGGCCTCTCTTTCCATAAGCGGACTCAAATCAGCTTTGACGCCGCACCTGAACTGGGAGACAAAATTGTTTCATTCTAGTTCGAGCTCCCGTGTATCTGCAGACTTCACATCTCACAGTCGGACCGAGACAAAAGACTCAGTAGGTCACTAGCCTTGTCGCTTCCCTCATCAACTCACGTGCGTATGACGACTCTGGCTGAGCGGTTACAGTGTTACTCTGAAACTCAAAGAACAGGTCGAGTTGGTCCCTTACGAGCGTACCAGTCTATCTTCTATGGCAGAGTCAAACACATCGTCCTGCTGCAGTTGTTCTTAAACGGTTATGTACACGATCCCCGGAGAGTTTGAGTTTGAGTTTGGAGAGAGCACGTCGACACGGTAACAGCCACACTATCGAGGTAAAAGCAAGACGACAGACAGAATAGAAGAGAACGTTAGGACAGAACGAGAACCATCCAGAAGCACCCACCAAAAAAAACACACGTACACTGGGGGATAATAGAGTTCATTATGTGTTGGTGGTTGAGGGAGGGGGTGGGACTGCTACTGAAACTCAAAGAAAATTGAACGAGCTCCTGTGAAAAAAAAGAAGTAAAACAATAGAAAACCAAAAAAAATATGTAAACAGAAGACATAAGTTATTCCAGAATGACAAAATAATAATAATGTATTTTTAAAAAATGTGACCAATTAGCGGTGAGGCAGAAATCCCCAGGTCTTTACCTCTCTACCTTGAAATATTACCTCAGCGTGGCCTCCCCCGATACCATTTCTCTACTGTTTTTTGTTTGTTTCTTTCTTTAAGCACTGCCAGTCATCTCCCTTTATTCCTGGCCACATAATTGAGCTAGTTCTCCCGTTGTCCGGGCTAAGATGGCAGATCACAGACAGATTTGTCTCTCTCGCCCATCTGATTGGATCGATCAGTCACAGAAAAGATCCACAAGAAACTGAAACAGTGCGGAGAAGCTGGGCGAGTTCCGCTGTCCGTACTCGTCTCTGAATGAGACTGGGGGTTTTGATGTTTGCCGAGGTATTGGCGTCATGGATTCGTCCACGTTTCACAAACACGGCCAGTTCCTCGGTCAGCTGCTCTTGTTTCACGAGTCGTTATCATCCTTTCTTTGAGCGGATGTAGTTCAACACGTGCCTGAAATGGTTGCATGATGGGGTTGATAAAAAAAGAAGAAAGAAAAAGGAGAAAAAATAGCCACATTTCCTTACGCGCGCCCCCCCCCCCCCTTCCTTCCTGTAGTCATGACGTAAATGAAACAAAGCGACAGAAACTGGGTCATGTGACCTGTCACATGCAGCAGTGATGTTGATTTCCTCTCCAAGCAAAAGGTCAAGTATTTCGTGCACAACGGCCGCTGCCACCACTCGACATTGCCATAACCGTCCACTTCCAGCACAACAACATTGCCACCATCGTGTACACGTCATCTTCCGACCACTTTTATCATTGAAATATTTCAGTGGGTGACGAGAATTCAGCAAGAGGTAAAAACATTTGTTCTAAATGTTCACGTCAGTAGCGTTTTGCTACCACGGATTTAGAGGGCAAAACTCAAGATTGAATGGCGCACTTTTTTGTTGTTTTAACTTAAAATCTGCTCGTCTCTTGTCTCGAAAAAATGGAAGGACACGGAAATACAACAGCCACTTTGTCCGTGAAGTACTCTTCTATCTCGCCAATCACACTTGTGGTGTTTGATTCCAGCTGGCCTTTTTTCTGCAGAGTTTGCGCAGGAAGACGGATGTACCACATTCCGCCCCGAACTGCTAGCGCTTCTTTGTACCTAAACTGTCGGCTAACTTTGTTCTGTGCCAAACAAAAGATAACTGAAATTGATAAAAACCAGAACTACATCATTGAAATAGCTAATCGGCGGTTCCAGTTGCCGACCTTAAGTTTTGTTTGCTCCAACTCCACATTTGCACAACTGAGATATTCGACGATAAACTTTTGCCGTTTTAGTATATACAATAATTACGAGTATATAAGGTATATTTAGTATATATACGGAGTTACTATGTGAAACAACTGTGAAACAGCTTGATAAGTGCCACAACGCATTTTAAACAAGTGCCAAAGTGTATATTTGTTTTACCCCTTCTACATACTAAAAGATCTCCAGGTTTTCAGAAAATGGGAATAGAACACGCACGAAATAAGGTCATGCGTTGTCAAGACACCGTGTTGTGTTATACTGGACAGCCAATGTAATCTTACAGTTTCTAACCAGTGGGTTTCCATGAACATAGCAGATATTGTGCTACACAGCGCTGTCCTAGCACGCCGTGTCTGTGAGTGTACTGAATGTCCACAGCAACATTAGAGGATGGATGAATCTTTGGCAATCGTGTCGTCTGACTTGTCAGTGACATTTACTCACCCAGTTTACCTGACAATGGCAGCAGCAACAATACAGCGACCCTAGCACAACCAACCACATCGACAGCAATAGCATTGTATACATCAACAACGACAACAACGTTAGCACATCGCTACCAATAAAGACAAAACTGTCACATTCAACAGCGAGTGCAACTTCAAGAGCACCACCAACAGCGGCAACTACAATGGAAAACAACCACAACAACAATGATCACTACAAACTGCAACAACATTTTCGCCATCACCAGACTCAGCAACCACAACACCACCACCAACAGCAACCAGACATGATCATCCTCTTCTACTTCCCATCATCATCATCAACAGCAACAACATTTAGAAACGGCAGTCCAGTTTCCCCGGCCAGCACCGACAACTACTTCTATCCATTCGGAGTTTGAATGACGGAGACAGTAGGAGAAACTTTTAGCTGATAGAAGATGACAGACGGAAGACGGAAGACGGAAGATGTTCTGCGGGCTTGAACTTAATGTACTCGTAGAGCCTCGTGCTTTGTCAAGTATGCAATAACTCGAGGACAGGATAAAGGGAGATAAGTAATGAAGGTTATGTTGTGTTTTATGACATAATCGCGTTGTGCTCCAGGGGCGGAAGATAATTATTTTCTTTCATCATACATTTGGAGAGGTTCATGGCTCGATTTTCATTTCATATCTGACTGAGTCTAGCTATCACTTGTGAGCCTGTCCCAGTTTCTGAGCGGGCAAGAAATGGAGGATAACATAACATCCAGGTCAATGATACCCAGCCCCATAAACAGTTTTGAATCTCTTTATTAATTCAACCCCCCCCCCCCCACCCTCGCTCCCAAAAACCTCATGCCAAATCATAAGGAACAGTGTCTGTGAAACAAGTCATGAAGTGTGAATGAGTGTAATCGTCTTCTGAGTTCTCCAGTGACAGCTTTGAGCAATTAGGCCGATCATTCCAAAAAGAGGTCAGTGAGACTTCTGGCACTTTCTTGAGCACGATACCCCCCTACCCCCGTCACACTCTGTGTATACTGGCACTGTCAGGAGGCGTGTCTTTTGTTTTTGTGTTTGTTTCTGTTGTCCAAGCTGTATAGTTGTAGAACACGCCTCTAATGTTCTTACGTGAACAGTTGGCAAATTTAGTTCTTGTTTGTTCTGTCTCAATTTTCTGAAAAACTGGAGATCTTTTACTATGTAGAAGAGGTATAACAAATGTACACTTTCACATTTGTATAAAATGCGTTGTGGCAGTTATCAAAGTCAAAACGTCCGAAATATCGGTATCTTCAACAGTTTCTCAAATATTTCTATCACTGCAGCTTTAAAGCATCTCTAGTTAACAGTAATAGTTCTTTGTGTTGTGTTTTTTATTTTGCTGACAGCCTTTGTCACGCTGATTTGATACGCGGGAGTTATCCTTACAATGCTGTTACAGTCAGTCCTTGCTCTCCACACAAGGGCAAGTGTTCACGTAAGGCTATGAAGTGCTCACGTGCGTGGAAGTTCTTGATGATGTTTGCATATTCCTACCTTGTATCTCGGACAAAGGAAAATGTCTCAGATTCTGGAAATTTTCTTAGCATAGTTAAAGGTTAAGTCAGTTTCGAGTTTAACAACCGTTTTAAGGCGTGAAAGAGAGAAAGGATTGCCAAATTCGATTAGCCTGGTAAAACACACTGAAGCCTTCTGATGAGACAGAAGTGAGGAGATTTATTAAATATGATTAAAGTTGAAGGAAAAGTAAGTAGTTATATGATTATCTTGTTCCTAATCCCAAACCTACGATCAAACCTATCTCTAACCCGTACAGGAAGGAAGATATCCGGACCATAGCCGGCTTCGGTTGTCTTCCTGGTGTAAAGAATCTGACCGAAAGCAAGGTTTTCAGAACTGTATAAATAAAAAGTTCAGTGTAGTAACTCAATATTAAACACAATGAGGAAATGGAAACAACTAACTTCCCTCCAGTCATTACTGTTTGTCGGGATGTAGCAAGAGAAGACAACCCGTAACAAGCCATCTCAGGGCTAATCAAACCAGGTCACGTCTTGACAATCTAATGAACTTCCAAACCAAAACAACGCCTGGTCATATTTTGGCATTGAGAATCACGATCGATCACTCTGAATCACTCTCAGGATATAGTTTTCCATCTGCACACTGGATGCTCTACAAAACAAACGTCCGTGACCCGAGCTGGGGGAGATTTCCGGATTTGTCCGCGATCAACCCGCAGTTTGTCCAAGTTCTCATATCGAGGATTACTGGCAAAATCAAAATATGGCAAAGAGAAAACGTCGTATGTGGCAAAAACCTCGCGAAAGAAACAGCACAGAAATGATGTAATAAAACGTCAAGGAAAAGAAAAGACTTACTGAGGTCAGCTGATGTGGACGCCACAATCCACCCTACTTGCTGTTGCATTTTGACATGTTCTGTGACTGAGCATGACACAAAAGTGATGGTTAAAAGTGGCCCCCCCCCCCACCCCGAGTTGTATGTTTGATCACTTAATATTATTACTTAAATGTCTGGGCCATGTGCTCTGCTTGTCTCCTGGCTCCAGGCAAAAACAAACACAAAAAAAAAGGGGGGGGGGAGGGGAGGGGGAGGGGGGGAGGGGGAGGGGGGGAGGGTTGGACAAAAACATTTCGAAAAGATTGAATTATTGAATTATTGTCTGTAGAACAAAACTCATTAACGCATTAAGCTTTTTATATGGCTGATTGAAAAACGTCAGAGTTGTTCAGAGATGGACTCAGAGTCAGATATTATGAAAAACCACAGAAAACCTGTGGGGTCGCAGTAAGGCTTGAAGGAGAGTCAGATTTTAGCAAAAAGAAAACGTCAAATTCTAAAAAAAGAAAACGTCAAATTCTAAAAAAAGAAAACGTCAAATTGTAGCAAAAAGAAAACGTCAAATTGTAGCGAAAAGAAAAGGTTGTGTGCAGCAAAGTCTCGTGTAAGAAATAATGCTGAAATGACATACTATAAACCCAAGGATGTGTTAACTAGGGTTTCTGTAGTGTTTCTTACGGGACATTTTGTCACATACAGCATTTTCTTTTGCCACATTTTGACAGGGATGGACTCAGCCAATAGGTGTCGGCAATGGAAATCTATGGCGGCTGTGTCAGACATGGTTGCTGGGCATGATTGGGAAATAACAGAAATCGTTGTGGGAGTTTTGATATTCGTTCGTTTGCAGAGAACAGGAAAAAGTTGATGTTGTGAATTTGGTCAGGTGAGATAAGATAAGAGTCACTTTCTTATCTAAGATGAAAATTCACATTCGCAGACCGTCTAAGAACACATACATGGAACACGCGTGTAACGCACATATCCTAACTCCATAACTGGCTTATCACATGAAGTAACATGGCACGGAACTTCAGCAAAATCTGGCACACATCTAGCTTTAGTGTCTTGTTGAGGCTAATTACAGAGGGCCAAAACGTCATTTAAGATGGATATAAATTTCTGTAAACAAGTTTTTGTATTCGATAAAAACAGTCCCAGGATTACTTGTGACGATCAAGTCTATCGTTAGCTGCAGGCAAAGACTGAGTTTGTAGATAATGCATGTTCAAAGTTTGAGGAAAATTGTCTGTTTTATCCAGTTAGAATTTACAATGCTTAATTATCTTCTTGGAAAAACGAAGAAGGAAGTTGGAACTTTTTCGTCAACCTTGATGTCAACCTTTTGTGTTCAGTTTTTCAAATGAGTGAGTTTCAGGGCTTTAATAGACCCTGATCCTGTCTTATTCACAGCCAATACGTGGTCATTAGCGAGCTACTTGACCTGTATGTACAGGAAGATCAGGACTTATGGCTTACACGGACCTCCCCGAGCAACACAGAGTAGACATACTTGCGTCAAGTTCTCTGGGTCATTTAGAAATTGACAGTGATCGATAGCGCTACACGAGGCTCGATCGAGGGAAAATTTGCTTCTGATGTGTCGAGCAAGCTATTTCCAGATTTCAGATTTCTCCCCTCCCTCTCTCCTTCTGTCATTCTATTCTTCCTCTGCTTCTTTTTTGAAGACGGGACCACGTAATCAGTAGCAGCGGCGGCAGAACTCGATCGATTCCGGCCTGGGTTCAGGGATGGCTTCAGCCTAGGATTATATAGGTTAGTGCTCACTCGTGATGACATGACTCGGTCCAGAACCCACCCACAAACTACAGGCTTGGCGCAGACAAAACGATTGCGATCGGCAAGGTTATGGTTAAAACAAAAAAAGAAACAACAAGAGGTCAAACAATAAAAAACAAACAAAACACAGTTTGGAGGAAGGAGGCATTTGTTAGAGCACACAGGGAAGAGTAAAAGATAGGAGTAATTTTTGTGTTCTCTCATTCTGTCGGAAATGAGGTGGGTTTTTTGTTTTCGTTTTTTTCCCCCCACCGTCTCCTGTGTTCAATGGCGTACCTTTCTGAACTGCCACAAAATGAACTCAAAATAATGAGGACCAGAAAATAATAACTCCCCTTCTGGTCCCCCCCCCCCTCCCCATTTTATTCTCGTGTCAGCTGCCTGGGGGCTGGCAAAGACAGCGCTAATGATCGGCTCCAAGTGTTTGTACTCCCCAGGCCTGAAGGCCGAGTTAATCCGCCCATAATTGTCAATCTTTAAACGTACATCCTTAACTCAAACACAGTTTTGCTGAGATTTCGGGGGGATTTCGGACAGTAGAACAGACCGGTATTGCCCGGATGACGCAGGACTCTGTGTTGGGCCGGTTAGATTTAGCAGCTTCAGATATGACGCCTACGAAATTCCTGTAAAGCCCAGTTACCCCCACCCCCCTCCCCCTTCCCTATGCTTCCCTCCCCCCCCCCCCCAGCGATAAAGGCATTCAGTTTTAGAAGCAGCAAAATTGTTACAAGAAGATTTACGGCTTGTCTGGGTAAAGCGGAATCGCTGCTGGTCAGTAAAAATCTCATTAACGACCCTGGAAATTCGTCAGATTGTCGGGGAGAAAAAAAGGGAGGGAATTTGCCCGAGAAACTGTCATGTCTGCACAAACAATGAGTTGTGTTGAGACAGTCCAAGGCTTTCATATCTACAGTCTGTACGGCTGCAGGGGGCCAGGAAGACGAAGAAGCAGGACGTTTGGAGAAGAAAAAAAAAAAGAAATAAAGAAGAAAGACAGAGAGAAAGAAAGGAAGACGAGAGGAGAAATAAAAAAGGAAGGAGAAAATCAAATGAGCAGCAACTGTCAAATGTTTATCTTCAGTACAGGATAAAAGATTGAGGGCTAAGAGTGAAGGCATTGAAATTTCAGCAGGGTATGACGGCATGGCATTCTCTAAGTATTTAATCTCATGAGTCTGTGAAGGGTCCGGTAGGCTTATCACTTCAAATACAATAATTATGTCTTTAGAAACTGACACAGCCCTGTCTGGGTGGTGCAAAGAACGGAATGTGTGGGGAGGGGAGGGGGAGGTGGAGGAGAATAATTACCGGGCGTTCTCTGGTTGCTGTTGTTGTTATGTAGTGGTTGTTGTCGTGATGAGGAGGAGGAGGCAGGGCGTTGATGACGGCAACGGCGAATCCCTGGCAACCAAGAGCGTCCAATTTTCCCCCCGACATCTGTGTTGCTAAGGACAACCGTGTCTTTAACACCGGACACAAGGGGAGGTGATTAGCCTCTCTAACCCGCGGAACCATTGTCTGAGGACCGATTAGACATCTATAAACATGTCACAAGCATCTTTAATCCTCATCTACTGATCGATGGACATGAATTTCGAAATGTCTGTTAGTGGAGAGTCCCAACATAAACAGTCCGGATTTCCTCAGACAAAATATCGATTTTTCTTTTCCCGCTTTTTAAAGAGTTTAATGAATTTTCTGGATGGGTAATTAAGTGCGGTTATGCCCGGGAGTGACTCCTCACCCCCCCCCCCCCTCACACACTCACACAAACCCGCCATGTCAACCAATTCTACTTGTCTGGAAGCTAAGCAAATAGGCCTACTATTCTATAATCTGTTCTTCCACATTTGACCCGAGTTGAGATGTGATTAGACAGCCACATTACTGACACAAGTTAGTCACATGACTTGGAGAAACCAGAAATGTGATGTTTTATAATTATACTGTTCATTTTCTGCCAGCAATGTATAACGAGAGACGGAAAACGAAAGTTCCAATCAAACAGTTAGATTCAACTCGAAAATGCATCTCGTTTTTCTGGCTCAAAATATCGTTATTAAATAATATGAAAGACTGACCTGTCGAACATGGATGTTTCCTGGCAAAAAAATAGTAGAGGGAGTAATTCATTGTGGCGCAGTTTTAGCCCTTTTTTTGGTCGACGCTGCAGCCTAAATGACAGTTTCAAAAATTATAAAATTAATTTTCTTAAGTGTCAACTAATCCAGTTCAATCGCTTTTGTATTGACCAATTGTGTTATTCAAGTTTCAGGTATTTTTAAATTAAGAAGTTGTAAAAAAGTAAAATACAATGATCTTTGTTTTGGCTCCCTGTAGTAAGCCCATTGCACCGGAAACGATACTAATACTCGTTCAATTCCGTTTGTGCAGCTTCCCTACCAGAAATGAGTGCGTAGTGCTGTCGTGCGCATGAAATCTGTCGTGAGACTGTAGAATATGAGACGTTTTCTCGACCAAAGGAAGAGAGAGAGAGAGAGAGAGAGGGAGAAAGAGAGAGTGAGAGAGAGAGAGCGAACAATGGGCTCACAGATTGTACCCCGGATAATGCCGGGTACCTCATCTTGTTATCGTCAAAAATCAAGGCAGTATCCCAAGTTTCATAAGTTTTGGTCAAGTGGACGCAAACGTTTAGGTGCTTCCACCGACTTGAT
>OZ007567.1:116179680-116327180 GCA_963931925.1 Onchidella celtica | reverse complement strand
ACTGATGTTTTTTGTTCAGTATTCTCATCTTTCCCCTGGCATTGTCTTGTTGTCTTGTTTTGGATACCACACAATATTTGCTGGACTCGAATGGGCGGGATGTCAATTTTGACTTAGTCTCTGACCGGCACCCCTCAACCCCAATCCCCAACGACCCACCACCATCTGAGCACACTCACAGGTGACAACGACTGTTTGATGATCAGCAAAACGCAGCCACATTCCTCCATGATCTCGAGAAATGGCGTAGTTGCTGCCACTGGGTGCTATACACCAGGGACCACCAAACTACGGCCCGCGGGCCGGATTTGGCCCGCGACGTCAGTTCATCCGGCCCGCCATGGTACTTGATTTTGTCTGATAAAACCAGGGATATCTAGAGCTACGGGATGGACAGATCGCTTATGCGGCCGGCGCTTGTAAGTCTGTCAGTTATCCGGCCCTCTGTGAAAAAAGGTTTGGTGATCCCTGCTATATACAAAACTGAACATCTCAGATATTTGCTGCCTGGAATCAAAGACACGATCTCATCATCTGAAGAAAGGAAATCACTTTTTTTTCTTGTAAGGCAAAGGGATCCATAAAACATGCAGAAACCTTATCAAATTGTCCTGATGTGATCAGGCCATGCTCTCCGGGGGCTAGACCACGTTAGGGGAGGGGTGGGGGAGATTGGCTTGTGGGAAAGAACGAACTCAAATAAACAAGATTTGTTTCTGGAGCGGAAAAAGGCAGGAAAAAGTGCACGAAACCTATCAAATTATCCCTAGAACATCATGCCATGCTTTCTCTCTGTCTAATTTAATCCTTTGTCGGGGATTCTTCAATCTTGAGAGAGAGAGCAAAGAGAGAGAGAGAGTGTGTGTGTGTGTGTGTGTTTGCGGGAGAGAGACATTGAGAGAGAGACATTGAGACAGGACAGTGAGAGAGAGACATTGAGAGAGGACAGTGAGAGAGAGGCATTGAGAGAGACAGTGGGAGAGAGTGAGAGAGAGACAGTGAGAAAGATTGAGAGAGAGACAGTGAGAGAGACAGTAAGAGAGAGGGAGAGACACTGAGAGAGAGACAGTGATAGAGAGAGACAGTATGAGGGAGAGACAGTGAGAGAGAGTGAGAGACAGTAAGATAGAGTGAAAGAGAGACAGTGAGAGAGAGAGAGACAGTAAGAGAGAGGGAGAGACACTGAGAGAGAGACAGTGAGAGAGAGAGACAGTATGAGAGAGGGAGAGACAGTGAGAGAGAGTGAGAGAGAGAGAGAGAGTAAGATAGAGTGAAAGAGAGACAGTGAGAGAGAGCGACAATGTGAGGGAGAGAGAGACAGTGAGAGAGAGAGAGAGAGACAGTGAGAGAGAGAGAGAGAGTGAGAGAGACAGTGTGTGTGTGTATGTGTGTGTGTGAGAGAGAGACACAGAGAGAGAGGGGGGGGGGGAAGAAGTATCCCGTAAATACAAGAAAAACCAAATTTCTGGACGTTGTTTCTTTCTCAATAGGGTGCAATTTGATCATGGCCGGTACAGGATTCGAATGTTTTATCATTGAATCTTACCAGAATTGATGCAGACCTTTTGAGAACCATTGGAGTGTAAGGCTAGATAGGAACACGCACTTGCTGCACCTTCAACATATACATTTTTGTGCATCAAATTCCACGTATCGATCGATATGATTCTTCCATTCCGGGCGAGTATATTTCTGAAGTGGGCGCCAGCACATTAACTCGGTGAGATTTCTGTCTGGGGACACGATGGAAAAAGTATCGCCCATGGGATCGTCTTGAGCATCGAATATGTGTATTTTCAGCAACATTTACAGCTATAGCACCAAAACAAATTCTGATTGCTTTTTTCTTTAGATCTAATCTATTGTTTCTTTCTGTATGAAAACATGATTACTGCCCCTGCCGGAGATCTTTTTATGTTTTCATTTTCTCATCTGCGCGACAATTGGTCACCTCGTGCAGACAACGCAGAGCCAATCAACAGGTCGCATGGTCTGTTAGAACAGGTGGCCTGTATCGACAGGTACCATTAACACCACTAAACAGTTCCAGCCTCCCCAGCCCATCAACACTGACTCGACCTGAAACTGTTGCCACATGCCATGAATTACCTCAGGGTTTTCATATTGAAAAAGGGCGTAAATGTAAAATTTTACACGAGAAATTTGCAGCAGAACAAGTAAGGAAACCTGACACCCAGAAGTAAAATGATTCATTGTATGTTATCTGTTCATATTCTCCAAGTTTTTTCAAAGTCAAAATTAGACAAAAAGAAAAAGTTGTATATAGCAAAGCCTTGCCTATAACCTTTGCTGGGACCCCACAGGTTTTCTGTGGTTTTTATAATATTTCTTCAAATTTTTCTGTGTGAACAAACAACAACTGTTGCATAGCAGAGGAATATTAAACAAAAACAAGTTTAAAACTAGATTCTACATAAATAAATAAGGGTTGTGTTTGCGGAGCTTTGCTGGTGGTGTGTACAGACACGGGGAAACGTGTACAAACAGAACATGACTCCCCATGCAAAATATTCTTTTTATAACAAATGAGGTCCAGTATAGTAGAGTGAGAGATTTGTGTTGGTGGTTTGTTGGAAATATACACTGTATGGAGTAACTGCAGTATTTGCTGTATATGCTAGACGTACAATAGACTTCATATCAAAGTACTCTTCCAACCAACTGTGTACTGTGCCCATGGATTGCAAAAAGTGCTGCAACTCTACTTTTTGGGGAAAATGAGATAGCTTTGGGAGCGCCCAGACCTTATCCTGAGTCTGTAGAAAGCCTGTCCACACCACAGCGGGCTACAGGAGCAGCAAGAGGAAAGACGGATGAGAGCAGCAGAATGGTCGGACAAAAGTAAACTCTACCAGAGGCGCTCACCAATCACCCGTAGGAGTGCCTGGGAACTTCAAATCTTTCAAATGTCTATAGAGAACGAGATTGAATGACACAGTTACTGCAGTATATTTAAATTTACCGATGACGTCATGGGACATTCGAACTGTTCAACGCGGTGGTTAAGCACAGTTGTTATCGACTTTGTAAGGGCGATTCGAGGCACAAATATCAACTGGACATGAAAAGAGTGTGTACAAAAGCCCAAAACTGTGCTTAACCGCCGCGTTGAACAGTTCAAATGTCCCATGACGTAAATCTAAATATAGTAACTGTGTCATTCAATCCCGTTCCCTATAGATATCAGAAAGAAATAAAATTAATTATATCATGTCTTTGCAGTGCTAATCAAATCCAAGAAAAGAATCCAAACTGAATTTTCTCAAAAAACAAACAAACAAAAAATTTAGGTGGAGTTCGACCATTTTTCGTTATTCAAAGCCACAACTGAAGACTTTTACGTGAACATTGGTCAGGGGCGCCATGACTGTTGGTTTGTAAAATAGTTTCTTAAATATTGACCTCACTACAGCTGCTTCAAAGCTTGCTTTTCCTCTTCTCGTATCAATATTTTATGGTCAACTTTAAATGGGGGTGTGGTGGGTGGGGATTATTGTTAGGGGATTGTAGACAATGGCAAAACCGAATAGAGAAACTGGTTGTGTTCACTGCTTAGCTATAGATCTATGTATTAACTTGAGAGCACCCTCACTATGAATTGTACAAGGGAGGAATCATTACGTTACGGGCCGCTCTTGCCGTCCACCTATGAGCCAGACAGACATTAACGCCCCCAGCCAATCCTAACACAGGAAAGCTTGATAACTTGCACATTCTCGCAAAAAAAAAAGAGTGTTTGGGGAGATGATGATTAAATGAAGAGCAAAGAGAAAAAAGTGGAGGAAGAGACGAGAGTTATTGGACTTGAGTGACACGGAGAAAAATCAAATAATAACTATTTATTACAGCAGGGCGATGTGAAATCCCTGGGAGACACAGCGGCTCTAGCTGGCAGTCGTAATATTTAATAAATGAAGGCGAGGAAGACCTGTTGTATGGGTAATATGATACGGTAGTTGAGAGTCTACATTCAATATTAATGGTATCAGAAAGATGTAGCTAGCATCGATTTCTTTGTTGAGAGGACTTATTGCTGTTGCGTAAAGAACTGGCGTGTTCTATCTAGCAAATAGAGGAATCAAGGGAGATGGATCAAGAACACTTGTATACTTGGGAGAAGATTTGTCTTTTCGAGGTGCAAGAAAGTTTGGTTTTGACCAGGTACAATGTGTAGTACTTTGTTGTAACATGGGGAGCGGGGGGAGCTCGAGTGGTTTTGAACATTTCGGAAAGTTCAAACACTTGACTAAGTTGATCAAGGAACTTCATGCACAGAGAAAAAAAAAAACCACGAGTTTTCATGCATGTACATCGGGGCCGTCTTAGCGCATGGGCCACTGAGCTGGGGCCACAAAGGTTAAGGCCTCATGCATGCAAATTTACACTGGTTTTTGAAACGAGGCGGGCGTCAGCCTGTTAGTTGCTTTGCCCAAGGGCCTCTATGATGCTAGGTCGGCACTGGTGTAGATGATGTTAATGTGAGATGCACAGAGTTTGTGTGAATGTATCCATCCGTTAATGGACGTGTTCTAGCGAGCCTGTCATACACTGCAGGGTTCTGGATCATTTCACTGAAATATTTCCCCAGTTCTTGGCGTTGGAATTCGATACGTCAGGCAAATTAACCATCTCTCACTCTCTGTCTCTGTCTCTCACCTTCTTCCTCTTTCTGTTTATCTGTCTGTCGTTCTCGGCATATCTATGTCCGTCTGTCGCTCTGTTTGTCTGTCTGTCATTCTCTGCATATCTATGTCCGTCTGTCGCTCTGTTTGTCTGTCTGTCATTCTCTGCATATCTATGTCCGTCTGTCGCTCTGTTTATCTGTCTGTCATTCTCTGCATATCTATGTCCGTCAGTCGCTCTGTTTATCTGTCTGTCATTCTCTGCATATCTATGTCCGTCTGTCGCTCTGTTTATCTGTCTGTCGCCCTCTCTCTGTTTCTTCCTTTCGCCGTCTCTGTCTGTCTCTCGCTCTCTCTTTCTCTCTCTCTCTCTCTCGTCCTGTCTCTCTCCGTCTCCCTCTTGCCTTCTCTCTCTCGCTCCCACTCCACCTCTCCGTCTCTTCTGTTGTCTCTGACCGAGGCTCCTCCCGTCTTCCCGATGTTGAGAGGCGTTTTGTGAGACTCTGCCAATGGAACTAGTCAGGAGGCAGGGACTGTATGGAGAGTTCCCGACACTCGTTTTTCCCCTTGACTTCTAGGTACAAAAGATCCATTCATCAGGATTAGGACTTGTCGGTCTGCAATGGCGTCACTTCCGCTTCCCTTATGGAGCCAGCCATGTTTCCAGGAAACTGCTCAGTTTCCCCGCATTTCAGCCTTTAGACACAACTAATTCTTTTATGATAGATGGCGCGGTAAAAAAATTTCAAAGATGCAATTTTGAATATCTATCTTGATATTTCTCAGCTCCTGATGGTAAAAAATGCAGGCAGTTTTCTATTTTGGTTCCAAGCCAAAGTTGAATGTAAATGGCGTGACAGAGATAGCATACTGAAAAGGTTACAGGAATTGTGAACTCATCTACACGGGCTGTGAGGAATGGAGGAGGGGGGTGGTGGTGGTGGTGGTCGATTTTTTGTTGTTGCTGTGAATTAAACGGTTTTATGACATTCAGGCTTACCCACAGAGAGAGAGAGAGAGAGAGAGAGAGAGAGAGAGAGAGAGAGAGAGAGAGAGAGAGAGAGAGAGAGAGAGAGAGAGAGAGAGAGAGAGCGTAGTGAGAATAACGTCGACTGGACGCTGCACTGTTTGTTTTGATATGGCCGAAACGCTTTTTTTTTTTTTTTTGCCACCCAATAGTCAGATAGAAGGTTTGGGTTTAATGATGACATTTCTGCAATTTTTGTTGCTGTTAGATGGATTTCAGACATGTTAATCTACTGGAAATGTTAGCTTGGTATTTGCAGTTCAATATCCAGGCAGAGCCGTTTAATCAGAGGAAAACTTGATGAAATTCCTGTTCTCAATACTCAGCGGAAGAGCACGGAGAGACATTTAGATGATCTCAAAAATCTGTTACTTCCACAAAAGATAATTATGGCTAAAACAGAATTTTGCTAACAAATTTTCAAATATAAACAGATAAAAGAAGTAACCTGAGGACGTGTAAATACAAAAAGCAAACAGAGAGAGAGAGAGAGAGAGAGAGAGAGAAAGAGAGAGAGAGAGAGAGAAAGAGAGAGAGAGAGAGAGAGAGAGAGAAAGAGAGAGAAAGAGAGAGAAAGAGAGAGAGACACAATCTAAATTGATTGGTGTAAAGGTCGTGGGAAATCAGTTTCAGTACAATGAAGCAACTGGATCCTGGCTTATCCCGTTTATTTCATTCTTAACTGACATTTTTTGGGGTGTTTTTGTACGGATTTCACACTTACTTCATTCTTTCACCGCCACCACTACCACCAGTACTACCACCTCCACCACCACTACCACCACCACCAACACCACTACCACCACCACCAACACCACTACCACCACCACCAACACCACTACCACCACCTCCACCACCAATAGCACTACCACCACCTCCACCACCAATAGCACTACCACCACCATCACCACCACCACCATCAACCACTACCACTACTATCACCACTAGCGCCACCATGCCATCACCACTACCACCATCATCATCACGACTGCCACCACCACTACCACTACCACCATCACTACCACCACTACCACCACAACAACATCAACAACCACAACAACACATTCTGGCGTAGTTTGAAAGTTGCCATGAGAATATTGAAAAGCTGCATAAGAAAAAAAAGTACAAACAAATTGGATTGGTTGCCAATGGCAACCATAACGATGGACCAAATTCAATTCCCTGGGTCACGCTGACATACACAGCAAGGCCTGTCAAAGTGATCTAGAGACCCAGAAAAAATTGTCAGAGTATTCCAAAGACCCAAAAGAGTTGTCAGGAAGAAAAATTATAGAGGGGGGAGAGGTGCTGGTGTCTAAGAAAAGTTGGGTGTTTGGTAGTGGAGAAAACAAAAATGGAACAGTAGAATGGAATCTGTGGGTACGTTTCACTATCATCACCCACAGTTGTGGTGTTCACAGCACGGCATGTACACGGCGGCCGAGCATGCGCACTCGCAAAAATTAGTTACAATCCAAAAACAAGAACTGAAAGTCTTGAGAGAACAAAAAATTTTCGGCGTTGGAACTTTCTACGGCAGACGAAACTAAAATTCAAAATCCCGTAGGAGCACAAGTTCTATGACGTCATCTGAAACACAGCAGTATATCTAATAACCAGGCTGTGCTCATGATCAAGTGGTGTATTAGATTTGCTTTGTTCAAGTTCATGTAGGGAGAAACAAACAAGAAGAAAAAAAATTATGTGTTTGGCAAAGCCTTGCATGCTTTATCGACGTAACAGTATAAAAACCGCCCAGTGAATTAGTAGTTTGAGGTCTTTATTTTAGGAGGTTCGCTGCCCTTGGCATTTACACCTCACTTTACTTGTTTTTTTTATTATTTCTTGTTCTGGCGGGGGGGGGGGGGGGGAGGGGGGGGGGGGAGATGATATGGATAAATTTTAATCTATTAATTTCAATTTTGCCCGGGCAGCGGCCTTTCGGCCTGCTCTTTACGATTTCCAACTGCCAAGGTATCTTTAACGTGCGCAACGTGCACACGGGCCCTCCGAATTTTTTCGTCCTTATCCGAGAAGACTAGGTACTCGATCCTACCCCCAAATAGGACCAGGGACTTGAAAATATGAGAAAAATCCACTTTCCAACATGCCTGCACTGCCCGGGTTTAGAACCCGGGACCCTTGGCATGAGAGGCGAGCACCTTGCCTCTAGACCACCTTGTCCCCTGTGAATTAGTAAACAGACAAGAACAATTATATGTCATAGACAGGCAATCAAGATAATCTCGTATGTGTGTGGAAAAAAGCGAGGGAGGGGGGCGGGGGGGGGGGGGAGAGGCAGGCATACGTAATATCGGATCTTTAATCTGTGGGACAGATTAAGCAAATATTTAAATTTTGAAATGTTACTCCGTTTTCTGTAGGGAGGGCATAAATTAGAGTTTGCGTTCAAGCATGGTTTGCTCATTGCAGATACAAAGCACATATATCCGCCATCTTTAGTGGCCGGCCCCGCGCATCACCATGGCGATTGTAGCATTGATTTTGATTCGTTGGCTGATTTGCATTGCGAGTCACGAACCAACCGGCGGCGAGCTAAAAGTAGTTCACTACAGTAAACAACGGCACGTGTGTACATGTTCAATGGGAGACGTTTGGTCAATTCTTTCACTTCCTTTCCCTTGTTTACGCGGATGATGGATAATCTGACCAGTTTGGATCCGTCCTTTCCACCCCTGTCATAACAATCAACTAGAATGCAACTGGAGGCAGATTAACCGCTTAGACATATCTCGAAAATACACAAATCAGCTGATGCGCCGACCATCTTTAGTGGCGGAAGAACAAAACAAAAACACTCTGCGGCGTCATGCGCATTCTACCTCTTGTAGAAATTTGTAAGTTCAGTCAACATTTTTAAAGAACACGCCAAAGTGAAAAGATACTGAACACTTTTAAATATCAATACAAAGTAAAATTCAATAACAACAATAGCGACAACATCACCAATGACGACGACGACAACACCCACCAACAACAGCAGCAACAGCAATAGCAACAACAACAGCCACAACAACAACAACAACAACGACCACGACCTACTCCAACATCAGCACTTCAGCAACAACAACCGAAGGGTGGTTAGTTATCGCTTGTCAGGGCCAATTGGCGTCAGAGAAAATTCCATGGAAAATCAAGACCAGAACTAATAATTATTTTCCCTGATATGTTTTTACTCTCGCTCTCCAATTTATCACATTTGTTGAACCCCCAACTACTCACAACAGCTTGTTAAATCACTCGGAGGGCAAATCTAAGTGAAAATGTAAAGCTTCAAACTAGAAATTGACTCTCTGCGCAAAGTTACTGACGTGTTTGTGATATTATTGCTTCCTGGGTGATGTACAAACATGTTTTTTTCCTTCTTATCTAACGCTTTTATTGTCATCAGCATCGGCAACGTCTTCCATCAGCAGGATCGTGTTATTCTTCACCAACATCAACACCGCAACCACCGCTACAATTATAGCTCCTATCGCCACCATCTTCATCTCTACTAGCAGCAGCATCAACATTTTCATTTTTTTTGCATCTGTACTTTGTTGTTGTTTTGTATTATTGTTATCATCACAACATCTTCATGATCTTTCATCTGTTCATAACTTTCATCTGTTCATTACTTTCATCTGTTCATAACTTTCATCTGTTCATTACTTTCATCTGTTCATAACTTTCATCTGTTCATTACTTTCATCTGTTCATAACTTTCATCTGTTCATTACTTTCATCTGTTCATAACTTTCATCTGTTCATTACTTTCATCTGTTCATTACTTTCATCTGTTCATTACTTTCATCTGTTCATTACTTTCATCTGTTCATTACTTTCATCTGTTCATTACCTTTGTCTTTTCATTACTTTCATCTGTTCATTACTTTCATTTGTTCATTACTTTCATCTGTTCATTACCTTCATCTGTTCATTACTTTCATCTGTTCATTACTTTCATCTGTTCATTACCTTTGTCTTTTCATTACTTTCATCTGTTCATTACTTTCATTTGTTCATTACTTTCATCTGTTCATTACCTTCATCTGTTCATTACTTTCATCTGTTCATTACTTTCATCTGTTCATAACCTTTGTCTTTTCATTACTTTCATCTGTTCATTACTTTCATCTGTTCATTACTTTCATCTGTTCATAACTTTCATCTGTTCATAACTTTCATCTGTTCATTACTTTCATCTGTTCATTACTTTCATCTGTTCATTACTTTCATCTGTTCATTACTTTCATCTGTTCATTACTTTCATCGTTCTCTAATCCTCTTTCTTTGCTCCTCATCTTATCCTATCTTTGTCATTGTCTTCACCAGGGGCCATTTATAAAGTACGTACGCTGGGGGGATGGGAAGGGGGGATTTGTCTCTGATTTACGGAAAGTTTACACGAGGAGGGGGCTGCTAAAGAACATACGTACATACGTACACTTTCCAATTATGGCAATGAATGAAAGATTGTCCTTTTTTTTTACTTTTCTCCCCGGGATATACAGTTGAGGGAAGTGGGGGGGGGGGGGGTACCTACTGGAAAAGGTGAGGGGGGAGGCAAAATAGCCCAAGATCGAGTAGTTGTACTTGATCTGAACATCGAATTATCTGGAAACTGAAGTCCACAGACGCCATGATCAGCTAAAACAAGTTCAGGCTGGGTAGAATTGACAAATGTTGCACTTCAATCCATCTGACAGGTCGGCAAAACGAAATCTTCCAAGGTGCTGGGAAAAACTCAACTTTAGTGTAATGTCTTGTGTGGCCATTCGGTTCAAGCGTGGTAACATCGGGCGTTTGGTCCGTCCACAAAGTATGAATGCCCAGTTTTGGCGTGTTTTGACTCTCCCCCGCCGGCGCTACACATATACACATTCCAGGCCCCAAATACGCTTTTCAAAGGCCGGGACTTCATCTTCCCCTGTCCCATTGGTGCGATCGTACGATCACTGATGTTCTAAGATTTTAAATGGCAATTTTCATGGAGTGTTTGATTGTTCCATGAGACACGTGTGACCTACATTCCATTGTTGTGTAACCCTACAGTTCCAGTTTGTTGAGAAAAAAATTCCTTTATGGTAATAGAATAAAAAGTTTGATTTCAATTATAAGTATACACGAGCTGCTCAGAATTCCTTTCCCCATAAGTACTACAAGGGCAACCCCCTCTCCCGTCCTCTGATCTCTCTGTGTGTAAGTATGTTATATGAAGGATGGCCACTGACTGGTCTGGGCTCCATCGCCGTGGGTTACTTTGGTTTAGTAGACTTTTCCGTGCTCTGCAATATCGACATGCCTTTTTGTTGAATGGACATCTACTCCTCTGCAATACTGACATGTTTTTTTCTTCAATGTTTGATCGTTTCAGATGTCGAGGAAAGCTGCACCTGAAGCTGAAGACCAATGTTGTACAGTATTTTATCATCGCCCTTGTTATCGCTGATTGTCTTATTATCGTACTGGAACTGCTTATCGACATGGAATTCATCGTATGTAAGGTTTCATCAACAGCCTTATCATCACCATCTTCATCATCATCATCATATGACCACCACCACCATCATCAGCATCATCATCCCGATCACCATCATCATCATCATCACCACCAAAACCACCACCAACATCATGATCATCATCACCACCCCCACTGTTTCGATACTTGTCTCACGACCATCAGCTTCGCAGTCATGATCATTATCATTATTTTTCTTTCCGGTTATCACTGTCTCCGTCTTCGTCTTCGTCTGTTAATTGTCAGTATTTCCATTGTCATCATCATTATCATCATAATCATCATCATCCTCAGCATCGAAATTGTCATTGTCTTTCTGTTATCGTCGTCCTCCTCATCGTACCGTCATTGCCAGTATTTTGTACCACCATCATTACTTCTGTAAATTTCCCACAACCAAATAACTGGTGAAACGGTACATGACCATTGATGTCTCGGTTACTGTACATATTGAAACAATAATCACCAGAAACCAAACTAAATAACTTCATATTATGAACCTAACTGGTCTTTAGAGGGCAGTTACTAAGCAATAAAAGATCCTCAAACGAGTGTACGAGCATGGAACAATAGAGTTAGATCAATGGGCACACGAGCTCGAGGCTAAACGAAAACATGCAAGAAAATGCCAGTGCCCATAGAATCTAAACTTTCGGCTATTTAAAACTGCCAACATCACCCCCGGACAAATTCTTCATCGTCATTATTATATTTGGCATCAACCAGGCAACACTCGCAATAGAATCTTGTAAATCCTTAGAACTCATCAAACTCCGTGAAACGAAATATGTTTATCAAAACCCGGACACGAAAAGCGTGGGATGTGAGACTATAAAGATACGGCCTGGAAAAGCCTGGGAGGTTAGACTATAAAGACACGGCCTGGAAAAGCCTGGGATGTTAGACTATAAAGACACGGCCTGGAAAAGCCTGGGATATTAGACTATAAAGACACGGCCTAGAAAAGCCTGGGATGTTAGAATATAAAGACACGGCCAGGAAAAGCCTGGGATGTTAGACTATAAAGACATGGCCTAGAAAAGCCTGGGATGTTAGACTATAAAGACACGGCCATAAAAAGCCTGGGATGTTAGACTATAAAGACACGGCCAGGAAAAGCCTGGGATATTAGACTATAAAGACACGGCCCAGAAAAGCCTGGGATGTAAGACTATAAAGACAACGGCCTAGAAAAGCCTGGGATGTTAAAGAAACGGCCTAGAAAAGCTAAGGATATTAGTCTATAAAGACACGGCCTAGAAAAGCTAGGGATATTAGACTATAAAGACACGGCCTGGAAAAGCCTGGGATGTTAGACTATAAAGACACGGCCTAGAAAAGCTAAGGATATTAGACTATAAAGACACGGCCTAGAAAGGCTAGGGATATTAGACTATAAAGACACGGCCTGGAAAAGCCTGGGAGGTTAGACTATAAAGACACGGCCAGGAAAAGCCTGGGATGTTAGAATATAAAGACACGGCCAGGAAAAGCCTGGGATGTTAGACTATAAAGACACGGCCAGGAAAAGCCTGGGATGTTAGACTATAAAGACACGGCCAGGAAAAGCCTGGGATGTTAGACTATAAAGACACGGCCAGGAAAAGCCTGGGATGTTAGATTATAAAGACACGGCCAGGAAAAGCCTGGGAGATTAGAGTATAAAGACACGGCCTAGAAAAGCCTGGGATGTTAGACTATAAAGACAACGGCCTAGAAAAGCCTGGGATGTTAAAGACACGGCCTAGAAAAGCTAGGGAAATTAGACTATAAAGACACGGCCAGGAAAAGCCTGGGATGTTAGAATATAAAGACACGGCCAGGAAAAGCCTGGGGTGTTAGACTATAAAGACACGGCCAGGAAAAGCCTGGCATGTTAGACTATAAAGACAACGGCCAGGAAAAGCTTGGGATGTTAGATTATAAAGACACGGCCTAGAATAGCCTGGGAGATTAGACTATAAAGACACGGCCTAGAAAAGCCTGGGATGTTAGACTATAAAGACAACGGCCTAGAAAAGCCTGGGATGTTAAAGACACGGCCTAGAAAGGCTAGGGACATTAGACTATAAAGACACGGCATAGAAAAGCTAGGGATATTAGACTATAAAGACACGGCCTGGAAAAGCCTGGGATGTTAGACTATAAAGACACGGCCTAGAAAAGCTAAGGATATTAGACTATAAGGACACGGCCTGGAAAGGCTAGGGATATTAGACTATAAAGACACGGACTGGAAAAGCCTGGGATATTAGGCTATAAAGACACGGCCTAGAAAGGCTAGGGATATTAGACTATAAAGACACGGCCTAGAAAAGCCTGGGATGTTAGACTATAAAGGCACGGCCAGGAAAAGCCTGGGATGTTAGACTATAAAGACACGGCCAGGAAAAGCCTGGGAGATTAGACTATAAAGACAGGGCCAAGAAAAGCCTGGGATATTAGAATATAAAGACACGGCCAGGAAAAGCCTGGGATGTTAGACTATAAAGACACGGCCAAGAAAAGCCTGGGAGATTAGATTATAAAGACACGGCCAAGAAAAGCCTGGGATATTAGAATATAAAGACACGGCCAGGAAAAGCCTGGGATGTTAGATTATAAAGACACGGCCAGGAAAAGCCTGGAATATTAGACCTGGAAAAGCCTGGGATATTTGACTATAAAGATACGGCCTGGAAAAGATACGGCTCAACTTTGAAAATTGTCTTCCCTGAGCATTGTAGGATTTAAATACCTACAGTTTCATTCGTCCATCACAAACTACATTATTTTGAATGGATTTACATAAAAGCCACCTTTCCAAACCTTTTTGGTTGTCTCTCAGCATAAAATTGTGCAACTTGGCTTTTAGTGTTGCGGATTTTGGCAACCAACACATTTGTGTAAATTGATATTCATATTTTATTCCCCTACAGACAACATTGCAACAGTTAACCCATATCCAACACACTTTTAGAGATATTCCACGGTAACTGATGGAACGTTCAGATAATACTTTTTAAGAAAAAAAAAGGTCACCAAATAAATAATCAACCATTCATTTTAAAATGGATTGATCAATCCCCCAGAAAAATGATACAGAAATGATAAAAATATGTTTTAAATAATAATAATTAAGAATGGGTCCATTCACTTGCCTATACTTTAGTCGGCAACTGATGGGACAGAAAAAATACCATGCTTCATACATAGCATAATGAAACTGGAGAATTTGTGAAACCAAACCAACAGGATTAGTGAACGATGTTTTTCTACATTAAAAAGATGCATTGGAGGATACAGAAAAAACATAAATAATCATGTTTGACTTTTAAGCACAATGGGGCAAATTAGTTTGAGTAACTGATGGGAGGTTGTAAACATGTGCTCAATTCCAAGATGGTCGCTAGGTCACATGATCACGCAAGGAAGATAATGCTAACCAAAAACGTTAATTTAATTACTACCCTTACAACATAATCGTTAAATTCTTTCCCTGGCATGGTTTGAAAAATGGCTCTTAGGTAACATATTACGTGGACCCTCAAAACGTAGCCCAGCTAGACATCACACATTCCCACAAAGATGTGTCCATAGTTACAGAACACACTATCAGGACCGGTGTCTAATCTGAAGCAAATAATTAACGCTAGTGGTACCAACAATGCCTAACCCAACACACATACACACACAAATACACTCACACATTCTCTCTCTCTCTCTTTGTCCTAGCCGGCATTTTTCATTTTCTTCCTCTGAAACCTGAGTCTACGCCCCTGTGGCGATGACGTCAGAGACAGATAGATAGATGGATAGATGTGCTTTTATATTGCCATCTCATATTTTCAATAATTCATTTTTAAATTCTGTGTTATAGTGTCGGGCTGCATCACAAGCAGATCTTAGGTTTCATTCCTCTACGGAAGTAATTGTCACTAGGTGACATTTTAATATGTACTTATCATCTACAGGCAATTTCAAGTAGAAAATAGAAACAGTTTTAATGTGACAGAGGGGTTATTTGGTATTTTGGTATTTCATTTCATGTGACGAGGGACAAGTGTCTGTTTTGGCTTTGCTAGATCTGAGTGCCGCTTTCGACACTATCGATCACAAAATTCTTTTAAATAGACTGAGTGCCGCTTTTGGTTTGTCTGGAACTGTTTTAAACTGGTTTGAAAGCTATTTACAAAATCGCACTCAAAGAATTTATGTGAACCACACTTTTTCCAAAGAATTCCCATTACAGTTCGGAGTCCCGCAGGGGTCCGTTCTTGGTCCTTTACTGTATACTTTTTATACACAGCCTTTAGGCAAAATTATTCAAAATTGTAATGTTAACTATCATAAATATGCTGATGACACCCAGCTCTATGTTTCTGATGAACCATCAAATGTGTCCATGCTGGTGAGCAAGACAGAAAACTGTATCTCTCAAGTTCAGTCGTGGATGAATGAAAATAAATTGAAAATGAACGAAGAGAAGACTGAAATTCTAATATGCCATGGTAAGAATAGACCTGACATTAACGTCGGTCAAATGACTATCGAGCAAAAAATGATTAAAACATCTGTGAAAGCAAAGAATCTTGGTGTTATTTTCGACTGCAACTTGTCAATGGTACATCACATCAATAACCTGTCAAAATCACTATATTTAGAATTACGTAGGTTAAGTAAACTATCATTAATACTCCCTAAAGAGTCAATGCAAGTTTTGGTTTCATCCTTCATTTTTTCTCGTCTCGTCTATTGCAACTCTCTTCTTAAAAACCTTCCAGCAGAACAAATTAGCAAACTTCAGAGAATTCAAAACAATGCTGCTCGATTAATACTTAAACAACGCAGAAGAGAACATGTTACACCTTTGCCTATTGGTCTTCATTGGCTTCCTGTAAAGGCAAGGATAGATTTTAAAATTGCAGTGTTATGCCACAAATGTCAGTACAACAATGCTCCTCTTTATCTTATAAACTTTATTCATCCGTATAAACCATCTAGAGCATTAAGATCTTCTGATAAAAAACTACTAGATTCTAAATTTGCTAAAACAAAAAAATTTGGAGAGAGAGCGTTTTCTGTGTGCGCACCAGCTGTATGGAACTCCTTACCACCAAATATTCGAAATATAGAAAGCGAGGCACTTTTTAGATCTGAAGTGAAACCCTAGATCTATCTCTTCAGAAAACACTTTGATGTGTAGTCTGATATGTATTGGTGTTTTGTGCGTGTGTGTGAAGGAGAGAGAGAGAGAGAGACAGGAGGGAGAGATAGTGTTTGTGCGTGTGTGTGTGTCTTTGTGTCTGTTGTCAGTTGCTAGGAATGAGGTTTGTCTGTTTCTGCATGTTTTGTAAAGCGCATAGAGCATCTTTGGATATGCGCTATATAAATGAACTTTATTATTATTATTATTATTATTATTTAGGTGTATATCAGTCTATCTATCTATCTATCTATCTATCTATCTATATATCTATCTATCTATCTATCTATCTATCTGTCTGTCCGTCTGTCTATCTTTCTGTCGTGTCTTTATCTATCTATCTGTCTGTCACGTCTTTATCTATCTATTTATCTATCTATCTATCTATCTATCTATCTATCTATCTATCTATCTATCTATCTATCTATCTATCTATCTATCTATCTATCTATCTGTCTGTCTGTCTGTTTGTCTGTCTGTCTGTCTGTCTGTCTGTCTGTCTGTCTCCGTCTTTCTGTTTTTCTCTCTGTCTGTCATCTATCTATCTATCTATTTATCTATCTATCTATCTATCTATCTATCTATCTATCTATCTATCTATCTATCTATCTATCTCTGACTGACTGTCTTTTGTCTGTTTGACTGTCTATCTGTTTTCTCGCCCCCCCCCCTCTCTCTCTCTCTCTCTGTCTGTCTGCCTCCATTCCCCCACCCTACAGTGTATATCCAGACTTAATCCTAACCTGTAACTAAACCACTCTATAACGTGAAATCTGACCTGACAGTTCCCGAGGATGATCCCCCACAACTTCACCACAACAGCCACTCCTCCCACCCTGGGGCCTCAGATAGCCACAACCTGACCACGCCCGCCTACGAGGTCACTGACCACCACCACAACAGTCCACATCACGCCTGGCCGGACCATGTTAATGTTTCTCTACATAACAGGTTGGTGACCCAGGCATGTTCAATGATCGGGGGGGGGGGGACGGGAGAAGTTCTGGCAGGAGCAGATGTCGCTGGTGTGGGGGGGGGGGGAGGAGGGTAATTACGCCGTCAAATGAGCCGGCGCTCTGGATCCTCTGGGACATGGAGATGGTCATTCAGTTTCTGGGTTTTATTTGTTACTCTTCTGTCTGCCTATCTATCTATCTATCTATCTATCTATCTATCTATCTATCTATCTATCTATCTATCTATCTATCTATCTATCTATCCATCTATCTATCTATCTATCTATCTATTTATCCATCTATCTATTTGTCTGTCTATCTATCTATTTACCTACTTATCTGTCTATTTATCTATCTATCTATCTATCGATCGATCGATCTATCGATCTATCTATCCATCTATCTATTGATCTATATATCTGTCTATTTATCTATCTGTCTGTCTGTCTGTCTATCTATCTAAGTCTGTTTTTTTCTGTATATCTATAGGTTTATATGTCTGTCTGTCTGTCTCATCGTCTTTCGGCAAATTGTGCATGAAATCTTTGGTTTAAAATGACACCAATATGAATATTGTGCGCTGTATGATTTTTGGACATCTCTAAACACCGGGCAAACTGTTCAGTTGTGGTCTATGGAAAGTGAACCATTGGGACTGGATCTAAAATCTGTCAGTACAACCGAAGATGGGGGTAGAGAGATCTCAAAATGTTGGTACCAGTGACAGCTTTGAAATCGTTGGTTTGGTTTTCCTTTTAAATTTTAAAACTTTTAATAGTGAGTCATTCCAAGAAAATGTGGCGTCAGAATTTTTCTGATCTAGTTTACCAGGTCTGAGTAGTCCACTGATGTCTGTATTCACCAGACTGTACGTTTAGAACCGAGTCTCTTTCTCTGTATGAAGGTCCCAGAGGTCGAAAGTTTATAAATGTCTTTTGTAAAATTGTCCTGGGTTCATTCTATTTAATTTTGATCGATTTTCTGCAAACCCGTCCACTGTCCTAGGTCTCTGCAATTTTATTTGTAGGGTTAAGGGGCGGAAGGGGGGGTGGAGGGTTTGGAGGGGGTGGGAATCCCTCTGCCATCACTGTTCCACAGGATCTGTTTTCATCCATTGAATTTGCTTTCCTGGTATAATAATATGCAGTTATTTAAACAGACCAAGTATCGCTGACATCACAGACAGGCTGTTTGTTGCAATCTGCCAGAGATTGCGAGAGATGGCCAGAGATTTGCCTACAGTTTCTGATTCGTTTCATTTCCAGTAGGACGAAATTTCTATGTGTAATGAAATTGTACTCGGCCTTTGAGAGTTGCTTCCCTTGGCGCTCGGATTACTTGTAGCGCGTGCATTGGGGTGTTTGAATAATGGAGTGAGCGTTTTGCATTGGTTGGGAGATCTGGTGAGAGAGAGAGTCCAGCGTGAGTGGAAACCTTACCCGGGGTAGGAAGCCCAGGTTGTCTCTGTTGAAACGTGTGAATCTATGGTAACTCGAAACTTTGGTCACCTAAGGCTCAGGAACCGCATCACACTCAGGCTTCAAACTTTGCACAACAGCATATTTGTCAATGCGAAATTAACATGGGCTATGTTAGAAATTATGAAATGTTCAGGCTTCCACGTTTCATGTTTCATTGTTTCGGCATCATTTAAATCTATTTAGAGTCATGGTTCGTCATTTTAAGGTTTCGTTATCACTTCCTGCGATGTGTTCACTATCAAACACACTAACCCGTGCGCAAACCATGCTAATGTATGGGATGCGCAGGGTGTCAACTCACAAAGGAAGAGCAGTAAAACTTGATTAAAAACAAACAAAAATAAAAATTAATAAACAAATAGGAATAGGCCAGATGAAGCACGTCCATAATAATCACCCAGAACCACAGACTAATAAAATACCCAGACTGGATGATCCTATTGTGTGACGTCACAAAACAGCGAAAGGTCATGAACCATCCGCCACATTAGGTTTACGGTAACGACCGACGCTTCAGCATAGCTACAATTTTGAATGCCACCATTTTGACGCGCCTACTGAACGCGGAAGTTTGGTTCCGCACCAAGAAATTAATACATGTACAACCTACCAATCTTTACAAATAAAAAGAAATTTCTATTGCAGATAGAACTAGAATCGGAATTTCCCGAGCGACGGCCATGTTGGTTATACGACCGCCGCTCGGGAAATTCCGTAAAAAAACGACACAGCCCGAAGCTCGTGTTTCCAGTTTGGTTATTTTTTTAGTCTGTGCCCAGAACTGAAACTAATATTCAAACCGATTTATCCCCGGCAGGGCCGGGGACCTCAGCTAGTGTTATGATAACAAAGGTTGCTTTTCGAGGAATAGTAGATTTTAATATAAACAATGTCATGTAAGATAGATACAATATCGAATGTTGCCGCTGAGATATAAGAGGCTACAAAATCAAAATTTGTTGCTGGGATATGATAAGACACAACATCAAACTTCGCTACTGGGATATCATTATGGATATCATATCGTTTAGATTATATTAGAGACATCAGATTGAATTGAAGTCCACTATCAGCCTTTAATTGAAAGTTCTCGTGTTATACACTTTGTAAAATGAGCCATTTCTTTGCTATTAAGACATAGTACATTTGGCATCAGTATTCAAATATAAAGGCAGAATACTGTCTAAGTTGGCATTTAGTATAGTTTGTAGATAGGATACAAGGGCTCGTGTGCAGATTACAATGATATCTACTGAGATTTGCTGGTGCACAGAGGTCTCATGAACTGTCTGTACTGTAAAATGTCATGACAATTTCTGTATAAACCAAGTTACGAAACACGACAGTTTAAACGTTTCATCATAACTGTGTATACATGTGTAAAGGTATGATGAATAGGCTGATTTCATGCCACCAAAGAACTCTGTACTAGTTGATGTTCTCTCTCTCTTTCTCTTTCTCTTTCTCTCTCTCTCTCTCTCTCTCTCTCTCTCTCTCGCTGTCACGTTCAGTCAAAAGTTAAATCCCCTTGCGGAAGACGCCAGCTACCCGTATTTGTTAGTCAGGACAAACACTTCTCACAGGTCAACGACACTTCCGGTAGAGAGGCCAGGGCTTCCTCAAATGTGCTCGTGCCATGCCAGATAGGACATGCAAGAGGTTCAGGCATGGACGATAAGACGTTAGGAGTCGAGAAAATAATCACATGCTTTAATGGTGGTTTCCTGGGACAAGGGGGTAATCACAGCGTGTAATCTTTGTGTAATGAGCATCCACCCAAACTTCTGTCCATCTGTTCATCCGTCTGTCCATCCATCCATCCATCCGTCCGTCCGCCCGTCCGTTCGTCGTCCATCCATCCATCTATCCATCTATACATCCATCCATCCATCCATCCATCCATTGAACCATCAATCATCCCTCCCTCTGTCTATCTATTCATCCATCCAGCGACTCATACATCACCTGTCTGTCCACCTATCATTTCTCTATTTTTATAAGCATGGTCAACTCTCTATCCTACTTTGGGTCTGTCTGTTTGTCAGTCTGTCTGTCTGTCTTCCCCCTCCCCCTTCTACCTCTTCCTCTCCCGCTATCTTCCTATCTCCAGAATTATTTTATAGATTACACCATACACCCAACACCTATCTGTCGGGTTGACTTCATCCGTACGAGCTTTAGCAAATTCAGGAGCGGAGCAGCAACACACCCCTAAATACAGAACAGTCCCAACACATCTCAGTGATTTTCGGTGACGTTCAGAGTCATATCAGGCACAGTCCAGACATTGCAGCACCCATGGCAGTGTCTGATAGGACGAGAAATCACTTAGCCGATGACCTGTGTTGGGGGTGTGTTGCTGCCCCGCTCCTGAATTTGCTAAAACTCGTACGGAAAAAAAATCACGCGAACGGGACCCACTCTTGGTCCTGTGTCACACAAGTTATATCTGAATTTGATTGTATTCCATTAGTGAGGAACACAGTGAACGCATTACGTGTGAGCTCGACCATGTGGGATGTTTGGCTTGGCTAGAGAGAAAAAAAGAAACAAACCAAGAACCAAGAAGTTATTTCCTGGGCAAACACGGAATGGGGTGATTTTTTTTTTTTGCCAGCTGGGTTTATCTGGATTTCTTGGGCCTTCCTGGGGGCTGAACGATAACCTGGGGCCTAAGAAGTAGAGCGTATGTTTGAGAACAGGAGATCTGGAGTTCGAGTCGCCGCAGGGTGCCGTTATATAATATGTATCTTTTGTTTAGCTTCTATTTTTTTGTTTTCAAAATTATATCAGTGGTTTATCAGACAAGATTGGACCACGGACAACTCTGGATGTAAGCCATAAGTTCGTGTGTACAGGCAGAATGCGCGTGACGTCACAGAGTGTTTTTGTTTTATTCTTCCGCCACTAAAGATGGCCGGTGGATCAGCTGATTAGTGTATCTTCGAGATGTGTCTAAGCAGTTAAAATTAATGTTTGCTAGCTGCATTGTAGTTGATTGTTATGACACGGGTGGAAAGGATGGATCCAAGCTGGTCAGATTCCCTACCATCCGTGTAAACAAGAGAAAGGAAGTGAAGGAATTGATCGAACATCTCCCATTGAACATGTACACACGTGCCATTGTTTACTGACTTTTAGCTCGCTGCCGGTTGGTTCGTGACGCCTCCCGTGCCTCGCAGTGCAAATCAGCCAACGAATCAAAATCAATGCCACAATCGCCATGGTGGTGGGCGGGTCGGGACATTAAAGATGGCGGATATTTTTTTGTATTTTTGGATTTCGTATACTTCTTTAGTCACATTTGGGAAATTTGCCTCAGTGTCATTGCAGCCCAGTTATAACTGGAGCAGACACGACGTCGCCACAGTGCAGCGCCGGTCGGCGGGTTGGGTATTTTTTTGGGGGGGGGGGCGGGGGGAGGGCAGGGGGAGATGAGGGAGAGAGGGAGGGGTGTGGGGGTGAATTTTATTTAATTTTACCCGGGCAGCGGCCTGTTCAGCCTGCTCTTTTCGATTTCCAACTGCCAAGGTATCTTTGACGTGCGCAACGTGCACACGGGCCCTGCGAGTTTTTCCTCCTTATCCGAGGAGACTAAGGGCTAGATCCTACCTCCCATAGGATCAGGGACAGGAAAATATGAGAAAAGTCCCAAAATTCCAACATGCCTGCACCGGCCGGGATTTGACCCCTGTCCATTCAGCATGAGAGGCGAACACCCTGCCTCTAGACCACGGTGTTCCACGATATGCACATTCTACCTATAACGCGCTTTTCGTTACGGTTCGATGCGGCTGACAGCGAGAAAAACAAAATAATAATCTACTGCCATGTATTATCTATTTGCGTACGAACACAACTAACACGCGCGCGATCGGACGCACACAAGAAACACGCTATTTACTAGACATGGCACAGAAATTCCACCAGCAGTCGAAATGGTTTTTAAATAATGGGTTTTTAAACTAGATTTTAAATCTCGGAATGGATTCCTGCTGCTTGGTGTTCGATGGAGGTCAATCCAGATACGACAACCGAAAAGTGAAAACGAACAAGAATCGAATCAACAAATAGCCAGGTCAGGGCTTTCTTCGGCATCTTGATTCGCAGCATTTTGCACACCGTCACTGGTAATACCATAACGGAAAGTACCGACAGATTGCCCTAAGAGAACAACGGAAGATGAAAAACAAAATTACGAAACACGGACAGGAAAAGCTGGGGGTGTTAGAGTATAAAGTGCAGATTGGAAAAGACAAGGCTCAACATTGAAAATTGTCCCCGCTGAGTATAACAGGAATACTTACCTATCATTTTATTTGTCCATCGCAAATTAGGCCTATATTATTTTTAAGGAATTTAAGTGAAAACTGCATATTTCTGGGGTTTGTTGTATCTCAGAATTTTGGGCGTAAGTTTTGCAACTCGCTATTACAGTGTTAGCCACGAGGCACACACGATGCTACTTTGTTGTGTCACTGTCACGTCAGAGACGTGTTGCATTCGTTTTTTTTTTAAATCTAGGCGATTGGATGTCCATGCGCACACACGCGACTCTCAATTTCAGTAGAGAGTCATTGGAAATATGAAACAAAAACACGACAGCGACACGACATCAAATCCGGTGTGTGGGCCTGGCATTATTCGTATGGATAGACAGTGGGAAAGGGAGGGTACTGCTGTGAAATTTTGCAAACGGCGTTCCCTGTTCCCGTTCCCATGATTGAGCAGCTAAAAGAGGAATGGAGGAATGCATTCGCAGAATACAGAACGCACATAAACGGACAAACAGACAGTTGGGCAAACAGAAAAGCCCTTGAATTCTTAAGGCTTGATGAAGTGTTCAGAATGGGATGAACATCACAAAACGTGAAGCAATCTTCAAACTGTCCTAGCCGGCTATTCAGAATGTCCCATTCAGGGTAATTGTGGCATCGATTTGTCTGCACCAGTGTCAGGTATTTACTCAGCTGCTTCCAGTTCAGGGCTCACACTTTACTGTCAAATTAACCTTTCCCATGCACCCTCAAGCTCAAGGCTCGGCGTTTTCTTTTTCACTTTCCACAGCCCACGTTTTAATCCCGCCAGCTTGTTTAACCGGCATATTCCATTATCGGGACTTGTCAATAATGGTTTCACTGTTACCTCCTGGGGCGAGAGAGGAGAGTAATTATAACTACGTGTGCTGCGTCATTGACCTTTGCTCTCATGTGTGTATGTGTGTGTTTGTGGGTGTGTATGTGTTTGTGTTTGGAGATTGTGGAGGTGGGGGGGGGGAGAGAAAGGGGCGTGACTGACTTGCTCCAACTATGTGTGTGTCACATTAATAACTGGTTATCCCTAGATATGTGTGATATTCTATCTTTCTATCTATCTATCTATCTATCTATCTATCTATCTATCTATCTATCTATCTATCTATCTATCTATCTATCTATCTATCTATCTATCTATCTATCTATCTATCCATAAGTTTGATTGTTTATCTACTTAACCTCTATCGTTCCACATCTCCCTGTTATTTAATTCACCAATCATAGCTCAACTTCATCTGCCTGTCTGTCTGTCTGTCTGTCTGTCTCCATCGTTCCATACTCTCCTGTGTAATTTTATTCCTTAATCACATGCTATGTCTGTCCGTTTGTCTGTCTGTGTGTCCAGTACAGTGAATGGTACATTAGGAGATGTGGACCACGGCCATCACCACACCAACAAACAGAAAGCAGAACACATTCTCCACGCGCTGAGTCTGACCATCTTGTCTATCTTCATGGTTGAGGTGAGTACAACGCGGCGCTGTAATCAGTATGTGTATGTTAACCAGCCAGCATTGATGTAGATCAGTTCTGTTCTGGCGATTCTACTCACTCCCCCAACCCCTCCCCTGTGTCCTTGCATACCCCCCCCCTCCTCCCCCCAAAGTATCCGCGGGTATAGAGCAAAACTGTTGTATCTCCAGTGATATGAATAATGGGAGCTTACTCGGAAATACCACAATATTGGTCTCAATGATCTCATTGAGGGAGATACAATAATTCTGCTTCTCTGTAACTTGGAACTGGTTAAAGATAGCGGAATAACGAAAAAATTGCAAGAAGCAGTTTGTCATTATTACAATATTGTTGATTATGAACCCCAATTCATAAACCTGGAGATACAATTTTGCTCTCTTCTTGCGAAACGTACAAACACTAAACTGGTGAATGTCCATTGTAAAGTCTGTTTTATAACTTTAAATGGAATTTTTCAAAGATGATTAGATTGTATCATTAGATACATGGCCCATATTCAACTGTCACATAATCCTACAACTTTTTTGTTGACGAAAAAAGAAAATAAAATATCAACAACGACACAAACATAGACTGTCCGTCCAAATAGTCGTAAAAATTCCCTAACAATGAAGTAATCAACAAGTAAATGTTGTATAATTAACCCAGCTGTCTCCAGGAAGAACAAGAGCCGTCCATTAACTTTCACTGACCGAGGCGTCAGATCTGTCATGATAAGCCAAAAACCTTCTTAGCACTTCTGGGGCTCCAACTTTAGACCTAGATCTACATTTTGTTGGTCTATTTGATACAGTTTTTTTTTATTCCACTTTTGTGTGCTTGAAAGTACTTGGGTCTCATATGACACTGTTTATCCAGCGGTTGTCCAGACTTGCATTAGTTAAGATCTATAAGATCGCATGAATCCTCGGGCGTGTGAGAAACCAGCAAACCAGGAACTATTAGGTCACAACATTCTCCTTTAATTACATCCAATTTTACCTTCATTTTCTCCTCAAACCAACACTTTAATATCCTTTCACATTTAATTATAATGTTAAAGAAGAAAAAAAGAAAACGGCAATTTTACAACTATCTTAGAGGAAAATGAACGAGGTTTTGTAGTCGAGAAAATACGGTGTCAAAAGTTTCATTCATCTGTTTAATATCGTTTTCCTGACGTTTTTCAGGTGTGTTTAAAAATCTTCGTGGAAGGCAAACATCTGCTGAAACAGAAAGCTGAGGTAACAGATTTTTTGTTGTTGTTGTTGTTTATTGTTTTCACTGTGAATGTGTTTGCTCTGTTGGTTCATTTTTCTGTCGGGTTGCTTGTTTTACCTGTCTGTCTGCTTGTCTATCTGCCTGCCAGTCTGTCTACATCTGTATGTCTGCCAGTCTGTCTGCCTGCCTTCTGCCCGCTGTTTGTGTGTCTGTCAGTTTGTCTAAGTGGCATCTATTTCATCTTCATTGCCTCTAGACAATTTGACCCAACATTTTGTCTGTATGTACAGGCAGGTATGTTTGTGTGACTTTAGACGTGCATTATGCTATTGTACCCGGTGTCTGAAAAGTCTGAACCCAGAAGGAAAAAACAAAAATGATACACAGGTACCTGTTCAGTGTGTCTGGGTCCAGACTCTTCGGACACTCGGCGCGGTATTTTTCTTCCTTCTCTTAATTCCTTTTGCCCTCCCCGGTGAAAAGTTCAACACCAGAACAACCAAACACTGCGGTCGCCATTGTCCACCCAAACTTCTCTCTACAACCTGGTCTCCAGACCTCGAAGTTTTTGTCCGTGGTTTCATTTCCTGGCGCTGGGGCACTTTCTCAACATCTCCAGGTTGTTTTTGGTTCTTGTTTTTTTGTTTCTGCGTCATCAGAATCTTTCTGCCCACGTCATCGTCCTTACCTCATCCGCCATACTCAAATTATAAAAGGAAAAGGACAAAGAAAAAAAAAACATGTCCATGTAGCAACGGCCACTTTCTGCCAATGTCTAGCAAGAAAATGCCCGTCATTTCGTGAGTTGTTTTTTGTGTGTCCAGTTCTCACCCAGAATTAGTTCAACTAAATCCATCGCTGGCCGTACATTTAATCCCACGTTCTTTCTCTTCTGGCCTGAATTCTAATTCTTTCTGTCATTCCTGCTTTCTCTGTTTTTATTTATTTTTTAAAAGGTTTCTGACTCTTTCTTCGTTATTTTTTTTTTTGTTTCGGGTGCAGAAATTCTTACATAATTAATGTATGACAAGTTGATGATGGAACTTTCAAGAGAATGATAGATCTAGGTATTGTTTAGAACTACTAGATAGTGAACCATTTTGTTGTTGTTGTTAAAACCTAGAGTTATTAGTCTTGTTGTTGCCCAGGGCACGACAGGTTTTATTTCAGCAAAGATTAAAATAGCTTTATTTGTTGTCAGCTTTTCTTCCTGGTCGTCTATACTAATAATAATGATAATCATAATAATGAAGCTCGTTGATATAACGCCCAATTCAAACAATTTGTTCTAGGCGTTTTACCAAAAGTCTTGTTGTCTCCATCTGCAACTCGTCCTTTCTCTCTCTCTCTCTCTCTCTCTCTCTCTCTCTCTCTGTCTCTCTCTCTCTGTCTCTCTCTCTCTGTCTCTCTCTCTCTCTCTCTCTGTGTGTCTCTCTGTCTCTCTCTCTCTCTCTATCTCAAACACAATCTATTGCGTACACTCTTATGCTAGGCATACATTGTATACATAGACATACACACATAATATACTATGTGGCAGAAATTAAACAATAAAACAGCAAAAATAAAATGAAGTGAGAAAATAAATGGACGGACTGGGAATGTCGAGACTCCACAACTGAAAGTGTTTTTTAAAAAGGTGGGTTTTTAGACCAGTTTTGAATTTTGACTCGGTAGATGCTTCTGGCAATGATTTTGGCAGTGAGTCCCAGATGTGCTTGTCACATTTTTCTGTTTTGTTCATCCCTAATTTTCTTTATTCTTTTTCCAGACTGTTTTTTTCTCTCACAATGAATTATTTGCCTTCAGATTCCATTCCGCATTATGTTATGACATTGGATTCATAGCGTCAACACCCCTCCCCCCCCCTCCCCCCCCTACCCCCCCTCCCCCCTCCCCCCCCTCCCCCCTCCCCCTTTTTTTTCATTTTCTTGAACATTCTTGAGTTCAGACCTTAGTTTTTAGAGGATCACGACTGTCCTTGGCATTTGCATCTAACGTAAACATTTTTTTTCACTGACGTCTAATTTATGAGCTTTCTGATAATTTCTGCCAAGATTTATTTCTCTGCATTGCTGTAGTTATTTTTATAGTTCCAAGTTCAAACCCACGCTGAACACTCGCTGTCCGGCTCGGCATTTCAATGAGTTCTGACTGCACGTTCAGCTGTCGATAAAACATGCCCGAATCTTGGCTCACATAAATCAGATCACGAGTTTATCTAATCAGATGCTTGTGGTTGTCAACTCTGGCCACGTCACCAGGTTTGTGATAAGCGAGGCCATCTCGACATGCCAAAGATACTGGGTTTGCCATGATATTATTGTAGCTCACCTCGTCAGGCAGGATCCAGGGATACGCCTCTGGCATGCAGTTGTATGAACATGCCGATATTGGTTCTTTCCATTTACATCATCCGTGATTGTGATGTTGACCGCACGGCATCCCCTCCCCCATTGCACGGCAGCTGAGCATACGCACTTGTAAAGAATGTTTTGGACACGGCAGCCAAGCATGTGCACTCTCAAGGATTAGCTGTAATCCAAAAAGAATCATGGAAACTGTAAGGAGAAGGAAACATGTGCGGCTTTGGAACTTGTGACGTCAGAAGAAATAAAACTCAAATGTACAAGGTTCGGTGACGCCATGGGAAACAGACCAATACAAAATAACTAGAGGACGTCAAACTTGCCCAGCACTGCTCCCCAATTCCAGCCCCCCCTCCCCCTCCCCCCCCCCCCCGCCCACCGCCTCCGGCCCCTATATCCACGCAATGTAAAAGTATGGTCAGATAACTGATGTGTCTACAGATTGGAAAACCTAACTTTCAAATTCGCTCTTCCATGGATGAAAATGTCGACTTTTGACCTGGAAAAAGAAGAAATTTGCGGGGAGAAGGAGGCGGGGGTGGAATGAAGAGAAGGAGGAAGTTGAGAGAAATGAATATAACAGATAAAATAGGGGCTCATGGCGAGATCAAACCCGATATGTCCATGTTAGTGGTGCTGGCATTTTTCAGTTACCAGAAAACGCTCAGTACATCTTCCAGCATTGCCTCCATGTATTAAGATAAGATAAGATAAGATAAGATATGACTTTATTATCCTGTTTCCAGGAAATTTGTTGTCACAGCATTCAGTAACAGTACAACAGCAAATACAATACCTAAGACCTATTAGTCTTTAACGCACACCGCACACACGCACATTGCTCACACAACATTACCAACAAGTAAGAACATTGTTCACACACACACACTGTAAGAACAATCCATTAGGAAAAACTAACAACAGCATACTACATCAAGAAACACTGCTACTTCGAATTGCGGATGGCAAAAAAGATCGTCTATAGCGCTCTCTGTATTGGCAAAAAAAGGGCAAACTGCTGGCCTGGACACACTGCACTTCGGTCAAAGCTGTATGGGACCTGCAGGGAACTTCAGCTCAAGGCATCTCTCGTACTGACCTCCTGATCTAATGTTGACTGACACGAAGATCGCAGAAGAAGGAGAAGATGCAGTCACAAAAGAATGAAACGTGTCAGTATAAACTCAGGATCCACTTCTTCCAAACTGGGACCAGGCATTCAGTGGTACGCTTCAATTTGGCGATTGTTAAAAATCCCGTCTCCAGCCGTGTACGCTTTACATACGCTTTGCTTCAACCCCTCTCTCCCTTTGCTAGAGCGTACAACTATAGGAATGGTGACTGTCTATGCTAAGATCTCTTTAAGACTTTAGTGACATTAATTGCCTGTTAGACTGTTTCATTAGAGATTACATAGCCTGTATTCGATCCCGCAATTTTGTTGTTGCAAAAAACAACCATAACTGAAATGCACAGGTCACGCTCTCCCCAAAAGCTACTCTTTCACCGTAATATACTTTGATACACGGGGGGGGGGGGGGGGGTGTCAAGCCTCCCGACCCTCCCCCCCCCCCCCCCCCCGCCAGAGTTGGTACTTTGTGGATCTCGCCATTCCATTCTGGGTTTCACTTAAGCGACTGTGGTTCGGGGACCGTATTTGATTCCACAGCCAACTGGAGGAACTACTGAGTTTTGTTCACTGCTCCGCTAGAGTTTATACTGTAGACTAGCACGGTCCCCTAACAACCAGCTTCCATAATGTCGTGTGTCCATCGTAAATCAGCAGGTTCTCAGTTTGTCTGACGGTGGAGCCAACAATGTTGGAAGAGAATATTTTTGCCAGGCCAGAGAGAGAGAGAGAGAGAGAGAGAGAGAGAGAGAGAGAGAGAGAGAGAGAGAGAGAGAGAGAGAGAGAGAGAGAGAGAGAGAGGAGAGGGAGAGAGACAGAGAGAGAGAGAGAGACAGAGAAAGAGAGAGCATAACCTGGACCACTCAGTGAAGCTCACACTGATTTATTAGTTTTAATGGTCAACCCGGAATTTCCATAAAATATGATACTCTGGGTATCTGTAAACTCTGGGTAATTGTAACACTAATGGTTGTTGTTGAAGTCTAGATCTACAGCAGTCATTATAGCGTGTGGCCATGCTCGAGCTACTACAATGAATACATCATCATCCATCCATGTTCAGTAGTTTTTCTCAGACAATCCGCCTAACGTGGATCTTACTCTCCGCTCGCGTCCCCTCCACCCCCCCCCCCCACCCCCCAAAACAAATATTTCATGCCTGTTTTTCGGCTGTAAATTAGACGGATGAAATAAGAGATTGTGAGAGAAAGAGAAAGCGTCTCTTCCATCCTCCGACCCGCTCAGCTTAGACCAAAAAAAATCATTTCTACCCCCGATGACATTTCATCAGATGTGAAGATCGAAATGGTGGACAACGTGAAAGAAGTGGGTGAGGGGGGGGGTGGATTGTCCTTCTATTATGCTAGAAGTTTCCTTTTATTTTTTACCCCCACACCCCACCCCTCAACAAATCACATCCCCCCCCCCCCGAGATTCCCGATATTAGCCACCCGGCCTGCCTGCGCTCCACCCGTCCACCCGGCCTGTACAGACATCAGGCACCCGGCTCATGCTCACTTATTTACGGTTTTATCATTGCCAGAAATTGACAACTTGAAACTTGCAGGGAAATTATAGCCCGCGTCAGAAGTGTGTAACATAAACATTGGCATTACACACTCCAGCCAGGGAGTCTAACTCGGCCATTCTTGGGGTCCTCTTGCCCTACAAATGTAACAGAAGATAATACAATTTAAAAGATTGAATAGCTTGGAAAACTCGCGCGTTATTTCTCCTGTGCCAATATCAGCGACCCCGGGGTTACTTGCATGAAGGTGGGATTGGGTTGTGGTGTCTGTATGTGGACAGTTCTCTACAGAGCCGGGAATATTGTTCAAAAAGTTTTCAAATGTTCATATCACTGCAGCTACAAACACGTCTTTAGATTTTCTAACTTCAATGCCTAATGGTAGGCCTGCAAGGGAGTAATCGTTATAATTATGTTACAGCCTACCCTTGCCGTTCATATGAGGACAACTGTTCACGTAAAGACACGACATACAATTCTCCCCAGATTTCCAGTCTCCCTGGGAGTTTGAGAGTCCCGGCCACACTCCAGGATCTGGACGTTTTCCCCACCCGCATGTTTGAGTAATGGCGCAGGAAATCAATTTCGCCGCTCTATTTTCTTGCCCAAAACTCTGATGATTCATTTTGCTAAAGATCAGGATGTGTCTGGAATCTGAGAAACGGCGGTCCTATTGTTGTTTTTTTTGTGTCCACGGAAATCAAGACAATAACTAAACAGAAACAACCATAAAAAACCGGGACCAGTCAATGGTTGGGTCAGGTTCATCACAATACTGTATCAGAGCTAGAGGATTTGTATGCAAGCACATCAAACTTGGTGACTCCGGGGCCAAAAATGACCAAACTTTGTGCATTGCCTCAAATTTTGACGATAAATTACGTGGACAAAAATCCTTTTTTCAAAATTCAGTTTTCAATATTATTTATTTACAACTCTTTCGATCCGCAGAAAAGATGCCCATTTTCCTCCATTAAAATTGAAAAATGCGACCGGAAAGTCCGTTCTATGCCTCTCTGTACACAATAAAAGACAAAACTGGCAAAAAAGAAAAGTTCTATGTAACAAAGCCTCGCACAAGAAATAATACCCAAACGATACATTGAAACACAAATTAAAAAGGAAGGTAGAAAATGACCGATACTTCGGCAACAACCTTTGCCAAAAAAAAAAAAAATTGGAAACTTGAACAGATAAAACAATCGAACAAAAAAAGTAATAGAATATGAAATAATATGGAATCTAAATAGAATATTAAATGAAGGCACACTGCTGGTCAGAATCAAAGGCTCTCACATCTGTGTATTCTGCATGGAATTGTAGTGTAACAGTAAGTAGCATTAGTCTTTACATCGACTCCAGGCGCCGCCATTAATGTGACCTAACCCTGGATCTACAGCTGGGATTCCTAAACAGAATTGGCAAAATTTTCTCTTTCTCGGGCGGACTAGTAATGCTTTGTTACGGCGATTCATCACATAGCCGTGAAGGAACAGGGTAAAGATGTGCCAGTTACATATACATTATTGCCAAAAAATATACTTCAACTAATCCTAAATCCTTTTCAAAGTAATAGTTTAATGGCTGTAGATCCCAAGTAATGTGTTAAAAAAGAAAAAGAAAATATTAAAAATGCTATTTATAGCCACAGAACAACATGCAAACTGAGGATCGAGTACCTAGTCTTCTCGGATAAGGACGAAAAAATTCGGAGGGCCCGTGTGCACGTTGCGCACGTTAAAGATACCTTGGCAGTTGGAAATCGTAAAGAGCAGGCCGAAAGGCCGCTGCCCGGGCAAAATTGAAATTAATAGATTAAAATTTATCCATATCCTCCACCCCCCCCCCCCCCCGCCAGAACAAGAAATAATAAAACAAGTAAAGTGAGGTGTAAATGCCAAGGGCAGCGAACCTCCTAAAATAAAGACCTCAAATCATGCAAACTGAGAACCAAATATTCAGCAAAGCATGATGGAATTGTCAATCGGTGCATTTGATTTTGAAAATGTCAGTGTTGGCCATAAACTTCGGCGCAAATGAGCCGATTTTTGTGATAATTCTGATCATCTGAAATATTTATTGAAAAGCTATTTTGTGTGTTAGGTCCAAGAAGACAGTGTCTAAGAAAATGTTTCAAACAGAGCTTGCATAAATTTTTGTTGCTGTAATGTTATATTGGGCATGGGGATTATCTGTGGGGAAAATACAATATATATTAATTGCAAGAAATTACAACATTGGACTATTCATGATCAAGTAGCAAGCTGGTTTCAGAAAGCTCTTCAGGTATTCGTTATTGTTGAATGTATGCACGCGCACAGTACCCGTATAATAGCCAGTCCTAGACAGGACTGAGGTTCCATTGAGGGCAAAATTATGTACCGACATGATCTTTTGCGTCAGGTCATTTAGCCGTCCTGTCCACTTCCGGGCACCCACTGACCACCCACTGACCACCCAAATAACCATTTGCTTCCTTGATAAACTCTGCGATGGCCGGCGGTCAGCCAACAACAACAGACTGGACGAGGCATCGTGGTTTCTATTGGACAGACAACATCTTGACACTGTCTGAATGTTTGTCATCAGAACTCAGCAGCAGAGTAAGAGAGAGAGAGAGAGAGAGAGAGACGGGGGGTGGGCCGGGGGGGGGGGGAGACAGAAGAGAAAACAGGAGAGGCTGAGAAATAGAGAGATCATCAATCACACATGTAGACAATGGGAGAGCAAGACGGACAGACAGACAAACAGATGTAAACACTGAAGTCATCGAAATGGACATTTAACGAGATACTGACATAGAAACTGAAAAGTTACCCCCCTTGCACAGCTCTGAATCAGTAACTATTCACCGTCTGATGTCCTCTCAGTCCAGTTTCCTAGCATACTGACTATGTGGCGTAACTAAAAGTATGTAAGATTCATCCATCCATCCATCCATCCAGCCATCCAGCCGTCTCTGCTGTCCTGTTCCCATCTGTCCGTCCGCTATCCACACCAGTTTACCAGAGTTACCTGACTTCTACCCCCACCCCCTCCCATCCTCTTACAAATTCCCACCACCTGCTCTAAATCTACCTCCTCCCCCCCCCCCCTTTTTTTGTATTTGACGGGTAAGACATCTTTTACGGGTGAAACTTCATCTTTTCCGACTCCATCAGCGCGTGCGACCGTGTGTATTGATTGGACATTCTCCAGTCCACGTGATTCAAGACACCGCTCGTGCCCCAGCTAAACAAAAACAATTTTTTTTGTTCACAAACCACGATAAAAAAGACCTAACTGAATTTTCACCTCTTCTTGCTCCCCGATTGCTCAGTTGCATCTACTTATTTTCTTTCTGAATCTCATTTTCTTGTTTGACCTCGGGTCACTGTTATTGTCCTAACCCACGCTACTGTGTGCCCACTCTTCAGCTCGCTTGTTTGTTGCTATTACTCGATGTTGATATCATTATCTGGTATATATTTGAGGACTCGGTGAAAAATTTGACTCGTTTTCTCAGTAACTGCAGCATTTACAGTTTTCAAAACTTGCAAAATCATTTCAAATTACTTCAGTTCGACATATTCCCCTTGTCACGAGCAGAGTTAGGGTCTTGGGGATGTTACGACTGCACGAGAGGCAGCTAACTCACACTCGGACACAACCACACAAGAAAAGTACTAAATAACTAGAGCGTATATATGTCAGGCCGGTCAGGCCATAGTTTACATAAATATTAATAACAAAACAAAAGACAATAGAGGTATATATTCAAACCAAAAACTCTAATTAATAACTTAACCAATGATATTCATGTAACTATGGAGGTACTGCAATCAATAGTAAATAGGTATATTATACGAAACTGGATATCAATTTAAAGTGACAGTTGAGTCGCCACTGGCCAGTCGCCAGGCAAACTCTCCATAAATCATATGGGCTTAAATGTTAGGAGAGCCCAGTACGTTCAAAGCCTACAGAAGCACTCTTCGGCTTGTAGGTAATTTAAGCAGTTGCCAAAAGACTATATTTTATGCACAATCACTATTCAATTCATCAACAATGTGCTATATTATTCCAATCATACTATGGCAATAGATCTATCATACAGGACACTCGTGGTCGAGTGCCAGCTGGGGTTTCCTTAGTCTTCCTATGAGGCTGTAGTTCTCTCTCTATCTCCGATCTCTATTATACTTGAATAATTAAGATATATTACCATTGCTCACGCCTACTGAGAGGCGCGAACATCAAAATAGCGCAGCGTGGGCTTTCAAAGGTCAGCCCACTCAGACCTTTCTTTCTAGAGCTCAGTCAGTCCGTTAGCAAGGACTTCTTAGTCTTCAGACCACACAGTTCAGGTACTGGCCAACCGGAGATACTTCACGAAACGATGCTTCTCTCGTCTGTATTCACTAAATCTGAACGTTACACGATGTCTTATACTATCTAACTACCCAGCGTGCTAGTCCGCTGGCCCAATTAGTTCAGCTATCTCATAGGTCGAAACCTCCCACCATTTTAACTGTAGTAATACGTCTGCACTATTCTACCAGCCAGTTAACGTGCAAAAACTTGTCTAGTCATACTTAACAATGTCAACTGTCCCCACCTTGTTTCACCCCTACTCCATTACTTATTAATCACGAACATTAAAACCCACAAGCGTGAATCTAACAGTTTAACTTTACATTTATTTACTCACCAACTATAATTTGGCGAGGACCGTTCAAGGCCACCAGCCAATTTCTCATGGCCCTGGTAAACAACAACAACTCACTCTCTGCGTGAGTTTTAATAATATCCGAATCATGACACCCCTCGAAATTTAGTTGAACGAAAACAATTTTTTTCAGAAAATGTATTTTCTCGATCGTTTGCTCCCGAGCTGGGAGGCGTGAAAACAGATTTGTTAATATTTGAGTGCTTTTCAAGGGCATTCATTCCAGTGCACTTTCCCTAGCAGGAACGGAGTCCCCAGCGGGTGCTCCAAACATAGTTACAGACATTGAGTAGACAGACACATTCATCTCCCAGGCCGTGGGTCAGCTTAGCAGTAATGTTTATTAATAACTGCAGAATCAAGTAACAACAGCATCCAGTCAGGTCCAGAATATCAAATGTTTCTAACATTCCTTGAGTTGCCGTCAGAAACACAACGATAACTCAGCTGCACCGAACTGCATTTATAACTGCATCCCGAACAGACCAACGCCATCGTCAACAAGAACAACGACAACATCACTTTTTTTCTGCCACAACATAGGACAAATAGTCCCATCAACATCATTATTACCAACATCACCATCATCGTTCATATTTTCAAAGTCATAAAGAACAGTCCTCCATGTCAACACAGCTTTTTGATACTTTTATACAGGCATGGTTTATTTTGACACTTTACAAATTAGTGACATCTGTCAGATAGAATGATAGATAGATAAATAGATAGATAGACAGACAGACAGACAGACAGACATACAGCTAGATAGATAGATAGATAGATAGATAGATAGATAGATAGATAGATAGATAGATAGATAGATAGATAGATAGATAGATAGATAGATAGATAGATAGATAGATAGATAAATAGATAGATGGATAGATAGATAGATGGATAGATAGATAGATAGTAACCACTGTCCATTCTCCCCACAGGTATTTGACGCTATCGTGGTCATCGTGTCCTTCACCTTGGACGTTCTGTTCAGTTTTATCTCTGTAGAGAGTGCGGCCAAGGACGCTGCTGGACTCATGGTCTTGCTCCGACTGTGGCGTGTGACCAGGGTCATCAATGGTGAGTTATCTTTTCATCTCAGGGGTATCAACGGGGTTATCTTTTCATCTCAGGGTCATTAATAGTTATCTTTTCATCTCAGGGCTATCAATGGTGAGTTATCATTTCATATCAGGGGTATCAACGGTAAGTTATCATGCCATCTCAGGGTATCAGTGATGAGTTATCATACCATGTAAGGGGTATCAATGGTAAGTTATCTTTCATCTCAGGGGTATCAATGGGAAGTTATCAAACCATGTAAGGGGTATCAATGGTGAGTTATCATTTCGTCTCAGGGCTATCAATGGTGAGTTGTCATTTCATCTCAGGGGTATCAACAGTAAGTTATTATTTGATCTCAGGGTATCAATGGTGAGTTATCATACCACGTAAGGGGTATCAATGGTAAGTTATCTTTTCATCTCAGGGGTATCAATGGTGAGTTATCATCTAATCTCCTTGTTCATTCTCGTCATCATCATCATCATTGCATCGTTATCATTGACAACCGTCGTGGTTTTAGACAAATCAACTATTCGTTCCCCCGTTGACATCAAGTCTGTTTGAAGCAAATGGAACCTAATCAGACGAGGCTATGCAATTCCAATCGAATTCGTTGTATCTATCTAGCCTTCTATCTATCTATCTATCTATCTATCTATCTATCTATCTATCTGTCTGTCTGTCTGTCTGTCTGTCTGTCTGTCTGTCTGTCTGTCTGCCTGCCTGTTTGTCTGCCTACCTGTGCGTATGTCTGTTCAGTTGCTGGACTATCTGTAAAAATCAGATATCCTAATGTGTAAATGTAGGACCTAACAGGCGTTGAAATACCATCACCTGGCTATGCACTTTGGAATGTTCATCATCACAAAATAGGGCAAATTCCCTTCTTTTTATGTTCAAACGTAATTGCCAAGGGACAAGACCTCCCTGGTTGTTTTATTGACTGAAAGCTTTGATATTGTACACACCATTATCACCAGTGAACCAAAATACCGGTTTGTGTGTCAAAAGGTCAGAACACGAAACCACACTGCAGAAACTTGAGTGACGTGTCTGACATGATTGATATGATTACATGGTCCAGGATGTGAAAAGCAAGATGTCACGGCCATATCAGTTTTATATTCTGTCGTATCATTTGTTCAGAGCGCATCCCGCCATTTGCACACCGACCCGCTTAGGTTCAGTCGTTGTCACGGTGTGATTGGCGAAATATTATAAAAACCACAGAAAAACTGTGGGGTCGCAGCAGGGCTTAAAGCAAAGTCAAACATTGGCAAAGAGAAAAAAGTTGTATGTAGCAAAGCCTCGCGAAGGAAATAATACCCAAATGATGCAATGAAACGCAAAGAAACAGAGAAAACAAAAAATGCCCATATTTCTGCAAAAACCTTCTTCAAGGAAAAAAAAACAGAAAAAAAAAGGAAAATTGAACAGATAAAACAATCGAATAATAAAAAAATTACAATATGAAATATATGGAATATTAATAGAATATTAAATAAATGCGAGTCCTGGCTTGTATTGCCACAGAGAAGCACATCAGCCAATGTGTGGAAGGTCCAAGAATGTTGTGTGGCGTGTAAATACAAGACATTCTTAGTCAATACGAGACGTCATATTTCGTGTAAAGTAAAGAATATTACTGTGTATATGATGTTGGTCTCATTATCCAGCTGTCTGTTTACAAGTAGGATTGTCTGTCTAGGCATTCCTATCTCTGCTGTCTCCAAGTCTGTCTGTACGCCCCTACGTCATCCATAACTGTCGTCCCTGTGTCTCAGCCAAACAGTTCTCACCTACTAACAGTAATCTTGTTGCTTTGTTTATCTCCTGTTTCCTCGGAAATTCTAAGTCCATACGTTTCGTTCTCCCAGGACTTTTAATTCTTCTTTTTGGTTTACAGCCAATCTCTGCAAGTGCAAATGCTCGGCCGCCGTGCACTGGGAGGCGGAGTTGCCGTGCAAAGCATCACGGTCAGCATGACAATTTGCAATTTTGGGCGACGTAAATAAAAAAAAATCCCAGTAGATATTTCGGTTTGATTTCCAGATTTCTTTCTTAAATGTTTATCTTGCTCTATATTTGTCTTCTTGCTTGTTTTATGTGTGTGTGTGTGCTCGTGCTTGCGTGCGTATGTATGTATGTATGTGTGTGTGTGTGTTAAACACTGCTTATCTGCTTCTGTTTATCAACGCTCCACCACACCAACTTCTTTAAACCTGTAAGATTTCCGGCGTCCTGTCAATCCAGCCTCTTACAGTTGTGTGCTTATTCACTGCATGTATGTGTACATCCTCTCTCTAATGCCAGCGCCTCCTCTGTCTAGGTGAGCACTTAACGCATGTCTGTCTCAGCGTTACCAATCAATATTCTGGGCTTTTACACCCGTGAGCATTTTTTAAACAAGATTTAAGTTTCATGTGTCGCTTGTCAGATCTGCACGAGATGTCACGAGATAACGTACTCTTTCACCCTCCTACTGGGCATTATGACCTTTCCCGATGTAGAAACACACACGAATATCTCCTTACGCTCAACTCAAAAGCTGTACAAAATGGCTCTGCTCCGTGTGTTGTTGGCATTAAGTTGAGGAATCAATCGATCAATATCTCGGAATTAGAAAATGCAATCTTCTATCTGAAGCAAAACTTGATCCCCTGAACAAAATCATACTGGTTTGTTTGCTTTTCACTCCCCGGTCGCCAATCCCTCAGGGCGAAGATATTCTGGTTTAGCTTTAGAAAAAGAGTTTCAGGAGATATTGGGGCTAGAAAAGTCCTGAGCCGAAACAGTTGTGTGGTGTATTGAAGTGAGGTCATTCTCGAGACAAATTGTTCTCTCATGTGAAGAATTGTGAGGGCATGGGTGAAGCTTGAGAGATTATAGACAAACAAACGATGCTTTAAAGTTATAAACAACTGCAACAACAAGATTAATTACAGCTGAAGGAAAACAGAAAGAAAAAAAATATAACCCCAGAGCAGAGACGGAGAACAGCTTTAGTAAAACAATTTTTTTTTTTACAAATACATTACAAAATAATTATTATTTCAGAATATTCTGTATCGACAAGTTCCAATAACCGCCATCTTTGGATAACCCAGATTTGGCGTGACGGAAGAAGGAAGAGAACGGGAAAAATCTGGACGGGAACGGTTAGAATTTTCCTGAGATCCTGACATCACTTAAAAAAATACACCTCAAAATTTCGTCTTTGATGTTCACATTTCATTCAACCCAAGATATGACATGATTCATACAGAACATCGAAACAGCATTGCGTCAGTCCACACAGCTTTAGCGTCATGTTCGAATCTTCCATCAGAAGACGCGAACAGCATTATCTAACACAAACAAGACCACAGCAGTAAGAAATCTGATGTGATTGTGTGGCGATTGACGTTATGTCCCCAGTTTGATCAACGTTAAGCACATCCAGCACAATTATACGCGAGACAATTGAATGTCCTTCAATTTGCATGGGAGCTTTGTTGGAGTTTCTTCTGCTCAGGTCAGTTTCTGCCTGACTTGCCAGATAATTCCCGTGTCTGTTGCATTTTGTAGCAATTTTTTTTTTTAATTTAACGATCGCCTGCGTGTGGAAGATATTTCTGCCTTGTTCCTTGTGGCCATCAGTGCTGCTCTAGGATTAGACCTCATTGTTCAGGTCTATCTATCTATCTATCTATCTATCTATCTATCTATCTATCTATCTATCTATCTATCTATCTATCTATCTATCTATCAATCTATCTATCTATCTATCTATCTATCTATCTATCTATCTATCTATCTATCTATCTATATCTATCTATGTACCTATCTATCTATCTATCTATCTATCTATCTATCTATCTATCTATCTATCTATCTATCTATCTATCTATCTATCTATCTATCTATCTATCTATCTATCTATCTAATCTAATCTATCTATCTAATCTAATCTAATCTATCTATCTATCTAGCTATCTATCTATCTATCTATCTATCTATCTATCTATCTATCTATCTATCTATCTATCTATCTATCTATCTATCTATATCTATCTATCTATCTATCTATCTATCTATCTATATCTATCTATCTACCTATCTATCTATCTATCTATCTATCTATCTATCTATCTATCTATCTATCTATCTATCTATCTATCTAATCTAATCTATCTATCTATCTATCTATCTATCTATATCTATCTATCTATCTATCTATCTATCTATCTATCTATCTATCTATCTATCTATCTATCCTTCTATCTATCTATCTATCTATCTATCTATCTATCTATCTATCTATCTATCTATCTATCTATCTATCTATCTATCTATCTATCTATGTATCTATCTATCTATCTATCTATCTATCTATCTATCTATCTATCTATCTATCTATCTATCTGTCCGTCTGTCTGTCTTTCTCTGTCCGTCTGTTCCCGTAACAAAATCCCCCGTCCATTTCCCTGTCAAAAGTTGACAGCTCAGCTCTGTTGCGTCCACTTCACATCGGGATAAACCCAATGTCCTTTTTTTTTTTCTCTCTCATCCATCTTGCCCAAGTTTGTTGTGTGTGTGTGTGTGTGTGTGTGTGTATGGGTGTGCATGCTCGCATGTGCGCGTACTCAGATTGTGAACTCTAAACCTAGACGTCTGTCCCCACCAAAGTATGACTAGATTTGCTAACTGGACCACTCATGCAGACCAATGCGCACCAAGTTGTGTGCTGAAGGTGTGCAAAAACGAGCGCTTGGGGAAGATCTTGAAGATTTCCCGGGATCGTGAAGCTTCAAACTAAAAGGACGTATTGATATTATTCGCCATTTATTTGTTGCCTTAACAATGTCTTTCGTGTTGAACACTGGAACTTGTTTTAGATACACACTATCCGGGATCCCACACGGCAAGGTTGTCATAGTTTTATCATCGTCATCATTGATAATCCCAGAAATTTCAAAAATATAAAAATTGTTAACTGGTGTAAATCTAATTTCTAAAGAAGCAATTTTGTCATACTCTTTTAACAAAATATTATCATCAGTATGACGACAATGATGATAATGATGAACGATGGTGATGATGAAAATGATAGATCCTGCTATCCCAGGATAATTATGACATCATTATCATTTATGTGTTCAGCAAAACCTCAAATCAGAGTGATAAGAGCTATCAATATTACATTTACCAAGCCAATATCTCATGCCTGAGGTTTGGTTCATGTTCAAGACCACATTAGTTCAATTATTATCACGCTTATTCACCTTTCAGTCGTAACTTCATACAATGGTTTTTCTTCGGCCTCATCCGGGTTCTTATCAACCCCCTACCCCCCCACTTTCCCTTGAGGGTCCCTATTGTTTGCTTATTTGTGAAAACGCCTCACCCCCACCCCACCCCCACCCCGTCCTTTTCCAACACACACACACATGCGCAGAAACGGACCCCCCTACCCCCAGGGAACATTGCCTGGCATAATAATTAGAGTATTTACCAAGCCTTGTCCATTGGCTGATGGTGTGAATAATTAATCATACATTGCTATTTGATACAGACGGTGCGACAGGTTATGTTATGAAAATACATGCAGGTAAAAGATTTTACGCACTTTTTCTTTCCTGAGGCAACATTTTTCATATAACTTTAAACATGGCGGCAATACGTGTTAGTGCATCATTTCCCGTGTGATCATAACCTTAAACATAGCGGCACCTGGGTGTTCGTGCAACATTTTCTGTGTGATGATAACCTTAAACAAAGCGGTAGTGCGTGTTCGTGCAACATTTTCTGTGTGATCATAACCTTAAACAAAGCGGCAGTGCGTGTTCGTGCAACATTTTCCGTGTGATCATAACCATAAACAAAGCGGCACCTGGGTGCTCGTGCAACATTTTTCACGCGATCTTAACTTTAGACATAGTGGCAGTACGTGGGCGTGGAACATCCAAACTGTCTCACGTTTGTGTGAGTTGTTGGTATCAGTTTATAGGTTGAAGCTGGCGAGTCTAATATTACATGCGCTAAAATGTGCACACAGTAATGGTATCTTTACTGCACTCTTAACTTAGTTAGTTAGTTAGTTAGTTAGTTAGTTAGTTAGTTAGTTAGTTAGTTAGCTGGCTACTTAGTTAGTTAGTTAGTTAGTTAGTTAATTAGTTAGTTAGTTAGTTAGCTAGCTAGCTAGCTAGTTAGTTAGTTAGTTAGTTAGTTAGTTAGTTAGTTAGTTAGTTAGTTAGTTAGTTAGTTAGTTAGTTAGTTAGTTAGTTAGTTAGTTAGTTAGTTAGTTGGTTAGTTAGTAAACAAGCTACACGGCACTGTTAGTAATACGTGATCTTAGTTCTTGTTTGTTCCAATTCCACTTTTTGCACAACTGAGAAATTCGATGTTAAGCGTTTGCGGCTTTAGTATTATGATAAGGAGTTAGAATAAATCGGAATTGTGAAACAGCTGGATAAGTGCCACAGCGGACTTTAAACAAGTGTCACTGTGTCCATTTGTTATATCTCTTCTACAATAATAAAAGATCTCCAGTTCCTCAGAAAATGGAGATAGGACAAACAAGAGGTGGCGAATAATGTACAATCTTGGTACAGATTCCTTGTGCACCAGGGCACTACGCACTCATTTCTAGACAAGGAAATTCCACCAAATTGAACGTATGTCAAACACAGTCTCTCGTGCCCTCAGTTTATCAAATAAGGCAAAAGCGGTGATAATCACAGACTAATAAATTAACCAGACTGGAAACACGAGCTTCGGGCTGTGTCGTTTTTTACGGAATTTCCCGAGCGACGACTGTATAACCAGCATGGCCGCTGCTCGTGAAATTCCGATTCTAGTTCTATCTGCAGTAGAAATTTCTTTTTATTTGTCAAGATTGGTTGTACATGTATTAATTTCTTGGTGCGGAACCAAACTTCCGCGTTCAGTAGGCGCGTCAAAATGGTATCATTCAAAATTGTAGCTATGCTAAAGCGTCGGTCGCTACCTTAAACCTAATATGGCGGATGGTTCATGACCTTTCGCTGTTTTGTGACATCACACAATGGGATCGTCCAGTCTGGGTATCTTATTAGTCTGTAGTGATAATATCTGAACATCATAACCACGTTTCAAGGACTGTCTGAAACGTAAACGAACACAACAGATCATACCAAGGAGTAAGTTAGAGAAGTTGAAGATAAGGAACCTGACTATATTTTTATTTCTGAGACTGTCATTCAGGATGTGGTCTTGAGCAAAAGGCTTGTGTAAAAGGAGCGTAGTGGTTTACATAGAAAGCTCTAGCTGAACAGTGAACAAAACTCAGTATTTTCTCTATTTGGCTTTGTAATTTGTCTACGTTCCCCGAACTACATGCCGAGAGAAAAGAGGACCAAAATTGTACCAATATGAAATGCGCCCGCCACTGTTGATTTATTTCATAGCATAATAAAATGTAATAAATCGCTTAAGCCATTTGGACATTTTGACACTTTTGATCTCCAACATGCGTCCGTGACATGTGCATCTCACATCTCCTGCCCCTGTGCAGGGTTGAGAACCGCTCATTGAGTGTGAGAAGTGAGCAGCAACAGGCTGTGCCATACACCACTGCTTATGTGAGGGGCCGTCAGAGGTGGGCTTGGCTGACACCTGCACTTGCCGTAAAGCTGAGAACCATGCATATTTCATGATGTGTAAGCCAATGAAACCCCCAGAATGTCTCGGAGAAACTAAACCGTTTTTGTAATCACTGTTTCCACAGTTAGTGGTTCTCACCCTTTAGTGTTTACGGAACCAAAACTGAAACGATTTATTTCTAGTTTTCAGGGTTCTGTAAAGTTGACATTCTATTTTGGCCCGTGGATATGTAATGGTGTCTCTACCGGTAGGATCGCGCTCTGTCCTGCCATTCTGCGTTATCCTGCAATATGGTCTTGCCTCTCCTCCTAGCATAATGTGTGACCGCTAGCGTGTGTGTCTATATGCTTTCTCCGAACTCCGAACTCCCTTAGTGTCTCTAGTCAATCAGCGAGTTGAGCAAAGTGAATGTGAGCACGAAGATTCTAGAAGATTACAGTCTAGTGTCAGAAAAAACAGATTTGGAAATAACTCAGGGAGGGGGAGGGGGAATGCTGGTAACTGGCACAGCCTGTTGACCAAATGAATTCCATGGCAGGAAGAAGAATACTGGTGCCGATATTAACTAAAGCAATGAGGGCAATCTTAACCATCGTCATCATCATCACCACCACCATTATTATCATCATCATCAAACACCAATACCACCATCACCACTACCACCACTGTCGCCACCACCACCACCACCACCACCACCACCACCACCATCATCATCAACACCATTACCACCATCATCATCATCATCATCAACGCCATTACCATCATCATCATCATCATCGTCATCACCACCACAAACATCATCATCATCATCACCATCATAACTACCACCATCATCACCATCACCATCACATCATCATCACCATCATAACTACCACCATCATCACCATCACCATCACCATAACCATGATCATCACCATCACCATCATCATCATAACTACCACCATCATCACCATCACCATCACCATCATCATCACATTCATGATCATGGTGTAAAATATTAAGATCGCTATCAGCAACATCTACTATGACACCACTAGACACATCAACTACCCTAGTTATAAGAAGAACAAACGTCAAAATCAACAACAATAACAACAACAATAACAACGAAATAACAACTTCATCTTCCTCATCATCACCAACACAACAACATCAGCATCATTAACCACGGTGATAATCGACATCCATGCAAAACTTCAACAACTGCATCAACAAAGAAAACCTCTACAGCCACATCGGCGCCAGCGACATCATCAGCAAGACAAAGAACAGCATCATCTTGAGACCTCATTGGTTGTGCCTAAGTTTTGGATCTGTCAGGAAACGGGCGAGAATTGGGAGAGATTAGAACAATGGCCGAGCTTGTAAGCCGATGTTGATGGCAGGGGCCAGACACTGGACATACACACGATACTGTACCACCCCCCTACCCTAACTCCCCACCCCCCGAAGAACAAAGATCAGCGATGAAAAATGGCCATCAAAGACCAGGGATTTGGGGCTGCCACCTTATGTGCCTCACAGAATGATCTAGAACGAAACTACAGTGCCTTTGGGTAGTGGTTGGGTTGTCCACTGGCCCCCGACGGAAGGGGGAGGAGTAGGATATTATGCTGATGTTCATGGGGGCGAGGGGGGGGGGGTACACTGATATGGTTTTCTTGAACAGGAGGAGGAGAGGAGATATGGGTGTTTGTGGGTGTCCAAAGTATTTGTCTGCTCTCTCACTCGACCTGGAAAGATTTCTCTCTCAGGGACTTGGCTCGCTGGTTTGGTTTCTACAGAACCCATAACCATTTTATGCCAGAGATATCAGAGTTTGTTTTGTTTTTCACATCTGAATGGTGATGGGTAGGACCCCTACATTTCACAGTTTATTTTGTCATACTTTGATTTTTGAAATCTCCACTGGTCTAAGAAAGCTCATACATTGTTAATATTATAGTTTAAGGATATAAGCGTTTGGCCTTTTTCAAATTTGAAACAGTTCAGAATAATTCCTGAAACGACCTAACTGTATTTGACCTCGGAGTACATTTTATTACCACAAAGTAAATACCACAAATATTGTACTCGATGAAAACAAAGTAATGGTGCACAAAGGTTTGGGATTATTTTACGTAAAATATGTGATAAAAGTCAGTGCATGGGATACATGAATTTAGCCTATAGATCCTTTTCATTTACCGTCCTCCATATCACGTGGTTTGCAAACAAAATGGCGGCGTGCCCCACTGGTAGGGCGGAAGCGGTGGACAACAGTCGAACGATGCCATCATCTTGTTGGGCACCCAACTGTACAAACCCGTTTCGTGCTGGTTCTGGCATAAAAAATGCGTCTTTGCTTAGACTGTGCACATATTCAGATGCCATCACTGAGGCCAGTGGAGGTTTTTGCCCTACACGGTGCTTTTCGAAGCCGTGCGGCTCCCCGCAAACTAGTCGTAACGCGGAAGTAAAAAGGGTCTATATGAATATAAGCGAGTTGCTAAACTTATGCCAGAATTCAGAGACAACCACAAATCCCAAAAATGTAAGGTTTTAGCCAGTAATTCTATGACATCATGCAGTTTGCTATGGATGAATGAAATTGTAAGTACAAATACATACGTAGGTACAATGCATAGCTGGGATACTTTTCAGAGTTGATTGCCAGTAATCCTTTTTCCGTGCCGTGTTTTAAAACATAACACTTCCTAGCTTTTTCCTATCTGTATTTTGTAAAAATCTTTCTTCTTCCAGTGCTGTCTTTAGCCAGTGCCGATGTATTTTCCGGCGCTGTTCAATGGTGTAAACAAATATAAGAATGAAAATGCTGAGGAAAGCATAACTTTTGGCAGCCTGGGGTCTCTTGCCTGCACCTAATACTGATTTACCAGATAATGGAATCCCAAGTAATATAAAATAATGTAGTACAGTGGAAGTTAATACAACACGGTGTCTGCTTATGACAGAAAGCAAAGAAAAGTACGTTCACGTGCGGACAATACAAATTACCAGCGTTCTCTCCCAGCCAGCCAAATGTGATTTGTCACGAAATATCCAGCTTGTGTTTTCAGACTAACTGTCCTCTTTAGCCAGACAAATCCTAAAAAATGCACTGTCTTTAGCTGAGACTGCACTACCGTGGCAAAGTTTGCATCACAAAGAAAGCAAGAAAATCTAGCTTTTGAGTCAGTAAATCATTAAATCAATTAACCAATTTAATCAGTTGATCAGTCTGCCAATTAATCAATCTTGCCTCAACTATCCATGAATGAGTCAATCTTTCAAACAGCATGATAATGGATTAATTATTGAATCTTTAAATAAGCCAGCCAGTTTTCATTCTTTTCAGTCTCCCAACTACACGATAAAACTCACAGTGAATCAATCACGTTGAATCTCTCAGAGATTATTTAAAAACACTAGTGACAAAAGCACTATAGTTTTGTCCAAAAATACAAATAGACTTGCACCTCGGAAGAGAGACAGAACGGCAGAAAGAGACAAAAATAAATGAAAGATAGAAGGAAACAAAAACAAACAAAATGAAAAAACAGCAACCAGAAAAAAAACGTGTCTATAAAACAAAACAAGTCTATAATCTGTCCATTCTCCTTCATTAGGCCAGAAAAGACATGAAAGCAATGGGATTTCCTGGCCTTTGTTGCTGTCTATGGATTTATGGGAATTTGCGATCGCACAGTCGAGGGGCCAGCAACTCCAAACAACGTAAGGTTATTTTGCACTATAGGGGATTCTTAAGGCAGTCGTTACTTTTGTTGCCCTTCGATGTTTGTCTTCAAGTTTGGACTGTCCGAATTTGTCCGTTTACCTTAATGGTCCCTCAGCACAGTTTGGACCATAATTATCATTTTCTTAAGTTCAGCTCTATTACAAATCCAGCTGCAGCTCAGGTGATTTTCTGTGTGTTTTTTAAATTGTTTGTGAATGAGAACCATAAACAATTTTGTGTACAATATGTGTTTGTGTGTATGCATGTATTTGTACATGTGAAGTCTGTGTGTGTGTTTGTGTACTTGTTTATGTGTGGGTTTGCATGTGTGCTAAGTGCGTATGTTTGTGTGTCTGTGAGTAAGTACCCCAAAACTTGTTCTTGAGAAAGAGACCGGCATGGTATTGAAGAAGTCGCATACGAAGGGTTGCAGAGATCATTCGGACGTTTTGAAAGGTTCATTTTTCACGCAACATCCCCAGATTTGGCGAAATTTCGTACGAAATTCCCATGCAGTTTTTAACCGTTGATTTCAGGACAAAACATTTTATTTATAGTCAGCAAAGCTCACGGGATCTTGCATGCACATGTCAATACAAAAAAAAATAAAAAAATAACTACTTTCTGAATTTAAAAAATCTCAGCTGTGCTTCAGAGCGTGGAACAGCCTCCCTCCCCTGTTTCCGCTTCTCCGCCTCCCCCCCTCCCCAAAATGGCCCCCACCATTCCCCCACCCACAGGCTAAAACAGGACCATTATCCCCAGTGCCCCATTCTCTCTTAAGCCAGCACAAAAAAAATTGTTTTGCTCGAGCGTTTCAGAGAATTTCGATTTATTGAGCTTCTGTCAGAGCTCTAACTGCGCTATCATTTGCCTCAATTTATGTTCGTCTCACTGTGCTGGTAATTTGAGAACTCTGTTCCTCTATAATTACCCAATTAATTATTGGCGTGCGACAGAGAGGCGGCGCCGTGTAGTGTGAGTGACCTATTTGGATAATGGATATAATGTTGGCGTTTTCATCGCATTGCTATAACTTTCCACGAAGTTCACGGTCTTCGAGGTTCGGAGTGGCCAATGGTCTATTCAGACATTCTCTGGCGTAGAGATCTGTCATACTGGTCCATCTCTTCAGTTAGCCTTCCTGTTGTTGTTTTTTTTATCTATCTATCTATCTATCTATCTATCTATCTATCAATCTATCTATCTATCTATCTATCTATCTATCTATCTATCTATCTATCTATCTATCTATCTATCTATCTATCTATCTATCTATCTATCTATCTATCTATCTATCTATCTATCTATCTATCTATCTATCTATCTATCTATCTATCTATTGGCTTGTCGCCATTCATCCATCTTTCATCTCTCACATCCACCCATCCATCCATCCGTCCATCCATCCATCTACCCATGCATCCATTTATCCAACAATCCATTGTATCCATCCATTCACCCATCCATCTATCCATCCATTATCTATCCATTTACCCATCCATTGATCCATCCATCTATCCGCCCACCCATCCATTCATCCACCCATCCATTCATCCACCCATCCATTCATCCACCCATCCATTCATCCATCCATCTTCTCCTCCATCCCTCCTCCATCCATCCATTCATCCATTCATCCGCCCACCCACCCATCCATCCATCCATCACTCCATCCATCCATCCATCCACTCATCCATTCACCCCCCCCCCTGCCCCGGACTCTAGATTAGTTCATCACGACAAGGAAGGAAGCCTATAGACAACCTCCAACATTTTCCTATCTTCACTTTTTGTCCACATGAAAACAGACACCCAATCGCTGCTGGAAACTGGTCGTATTGATTTTTGCCATCTCATCCACCCTAGTTATAAGAAGAACAAACGTCAAAATCAACAACAATAACAACAACAATAACAACGAAATAACAACTTCATCTTCCTCATCATCACCAACACAACAACATCAGCATCATTAACCACGGTGATAATCGACATCCATGCAAAACTTCAACAACTGCATCAACAAAGAAAACCTCTACAGCCACATCGGCGCCAGCGACATCATCAGCAAGACAAAGAACAGCATCATCTTGAGACCTCATTGGTTGTGCCTAAGTTTTGGATCTGTCAGGAAACGGGCGAGAATTGGGAGAGATTAGAACAATGGCCGAGCTTGTAAGCCGATGTTGATGGCAGGGGCCAGACACTGGACATACACACGATACTGTACCACCCCCCTACCCTAACTCCCCACCCCCCGAAGAACAAAGATCAGCGATGAAAAATGGCCATCAAAGACCAGGGATTTGGGGCTGCCACCTTATGTGCCTCACAGAATGATCTAGAACGAAACTACAGTGCCTTTGGGTAGTGGTTGGGTTGTCCACTGGCCCCCGACGGAAGGGGGAGGAGTAGGATATTATGCTGATGTTCATGGGGGCGAGGGGGGGGGGGTACACTGATATGGTTTTCTTGAACAGGAGGAGGAGAGGAGATATGGGTGTTTGTGGGTGTCCAAAGTATTTGTCTGCTCTCTCACTCGACCTGGAAAGATTTCTCTCTCAGGGACTTGGCTCGCTGGTTTGGTTTCTACAGAACCCATAACCATTTTATGCCAGAGATATCAGAGTTTGTTTTGTTTTTCACATCTGAATGGTGATGGGTAGGACCCCTACATTTCACAGTTTATTTTGTCATACTTTGATTTTTGAAATCTCCACTGGTCTAAGAAAGCTCATACATTGTTAATATTATAGTTTAAGGATATAAGCGTTTGGCCTTTTTCAAATTTGAAACAGTTCAGAATAATTCCTGAAACGACCTAACTGTATTTGACCTCGGAGTACATTTTATTACCACAAAGTAAATACCACAAATATTGTACTCGATGAAAACAAAGTAATGGTGCACAAAGGTTTGGGATTATTTTACGTAAAATATGTGATAAAAGTCAGTGCATGGGATACATGAATTTAGCCTATAGATCCTTTTCATTTACCGTCCTCCATATCACGTGGTTTGCAAACAAAATGGCGGCGTGCCCCACTGGTAGGGCGGAAGCGGTGGACAACAGTCGAACGATGCCATCATCTTGTTGGGCACCCAACTGTACAAACCCGTTTCGTGCTGGTTCTGGCATAAAAAATGCGTCTTTGCTTAGACTGTGCACATATTCAGATGCCATCACTGAGGCCAGTGGAGGTTTTTGCCCTACACGGTGCTTTTCGAAGCCGTGCGGCTCCCCGCAAACTAGTCGTAACGCGGAAGTAAAAAGGGTCTATATGAATATAAGCGAGTTGCTAAACTTATGCCAGAATTCAGAGACAACCACAAATCCCAAAAATGTAAGGTTTTAGCCAGTAATTCTATGACATCATGCAGTTTGCTATGGATGAATGAAATTGTAAGTACAAATACATACGTAGGTACAATGCATAGCTGGGATACTTTTCAGAGTTGATTGCCAGTAATCCTTTTTCCGTGCCGTGTTTTAAAACATAACACTTCCTAGCTTTTTCCTATCTGTATTTTGTAAAAATCTTTCTTCTTCCAGTGCTGTCTTTAGCCAGTGCCGATGTATTTTCCGGCGCTGTTCAATGGTGTAAACAAATATAAGAATGAAAATGCTGAGGAAAGCATAACTTTTGGCAGCCTGGGGTCTCTTGCCTGCACCTAATACTGATTTACCAGATAATGGAATCCCAAGTAATATAAAATAATGTAGTACAGTGGAAGTTAATACAACACGGTGTCTGCTTATGACAGAAAGCAAAGAAAAGTACGTTCACGTGCGGACAATACAAATTACCAGCGTTCTCTCCCAGCCAGCCAAATGTGATTTGTCACGAAATATCCAGCTTGTGTTTTCAGACTAACTGTCCTCTTTAGCCAGACAAATCCTAAAAAATGCACTGTCTTTAGCTGAGACTGCACTACCGTGGCAAAGTTTGCATCACAAAGAAAGCAAGAAAATCTAGCTTTTGAGTCAGTAAATCATTAAATCAATTAACCAATTTAATCAGTTGATCAGTCTGCCAATTAATCAATCTTGCCTCAACTATCCATGAATGAGTCAATCTTTCAAACAGCATGATAATGGATTAATTATTGAATCTTTAAATAAGCCAGCCAGTTTTCATTCTTTTCAGTCTCCCAACTACACGATAAAACTCACAGTGAATCAATCACGTTGAATCTCTCAGAGATTATTTAAAAACACTAGTGACAAAAGCACTATAGTTTTGTCCAAAAATACAAATAGACTTGCACCTCGGAAGAGAGACAGAACGGCAGAAAGAGACAAAAATAAATGAAAGATAGAAGGAAACAAAAACAAACAAAATGAAAAAACAGCAACCAGAAAAAAAACGTGTCTATAAAACAAAACAAGTCTATAATCTGTCCATTCTCCTTCATTAGGCCAGAAAAGACATGAAAGCAATGGGATTTCCTGGCCTTTGTTGCTGTCTATGGATTTATGGGAATTTGCGATCGCACAGTCGAGGGGCCAGCAACTCCAAACAACGTAAGGTTATTTTGCACTATAGGGGATTCTTAAGGCAGTCGTTACTTTTGTTGCCCTTCGATGTTTGTCTTCAAGTTTGGACTGTCCGAATTTGTCCGTTTACCTTAATGGTCCCTCAGCACAGTTTGGACCATAATTATCATTTTCTTAAGTTCAGCTCTATTACAAATCCAGCTGCAGCTCAGGTGATTTTCTGTGTGTTTTTTAAATTGTTTGTGAATGAGAACCATAAACAATTTTGTGTACAATATGTGTTTGTGTGTATGCATGTATTTGTACATGTGAAGTCTGTGTGTGTGTTTGTGTACTTGTTTATGTGTGGGTTTGCATGTGTGCTAAGTGCGTATGTTTGTGTGTCTGTGAGTAAGTACCCCAAAACTTGTTCTTGAGAAAGAGACCGGCATGGTATTGAAGAAGTCGCATACGAAGGGTTGCAGAGATCATTCGGACGTTTTGAAAGGTTCATTTTTCACGCAACATCCCCAGATTTGGCGAAATTTCGTACGAAATTCCCATGCAGTTTTTAACCGTTGATTTCAGGACAAAACATTTTATTTATAGTCAGCAAAGCTCACGGGATCTTGCATGCACATGTCAATACAAAAAAAAATAAAAAAATAACTACTTTCTGAATTTAAAAAATCTCAGCTGTGCTTCAGAGCGTGGAACAGCCTCCCTCCCCTGTTTCCGCTTCTCCGCCTCCCCCCCTCCCCAAAATGGCCCCCACCATTCCCCCACCCACAGGCTAAAACAGGACCATTATCCCCAGTGCCCCATTCTCTCTTAAGCCAGCACAAAAAAAATTGTTTTGCTCGAGCGTTTCAGAGAATTTCGATTTATTGAGCTTCTGTCAGAGCTCTAACTGCGCTATCATTTGCCTCAATTTATGTTCGTCTCACTGTGCTGGTAATTTGAGAACTCTGTTCCTCTATAATTACCCAATTAATTATTGGCGTGCGACAGAGAGGCGGCGCCGTGTAGTGTGAGTGACCTATTTGGATAATGGATATAATGTTGGCGTTTTCATCGCATTGCTATAACTTTCCACGAAGTTCACGGTCTTCGAGGTTCGGAGTGGCCAATGGTCTATTCAGACATTCTCTGGCGTAGAGATCTGTCATACTGGTCCATCTCTTCAGTTAGCCTTCCTGTTGTTGTTTTTTTTATCTATCTATCTATCTATCTATCTATCTATCTATCAATCTATCTATCTATCTATCTATCTATCTATCTATCTATCTATCTATCTATCTATCTATCTATCTATCTATCTATCTATCTATCTATCTATCTATCTATCTATCTATCTATCTATCTATCTATCTATCTATCTATCTATCTATCTATCTATCTATCTATCTATCTATCTATCTATCTATCTATCTATCTATCTATCTATCTATCTATCTATCTATCTATCTATCTATCTATCTATCTATCTATCTATCTATCTATCTATCTATCTATCTATCTATCTATCTATCTATCTATCTATCTATCTATCTATCTATCTATCTATTGGCTTGTCGCCATTCATCCATCTTTCATCTCTCACATCCACCCATCCATCCATCCGTCCATCCATCCATCTACCCATGCATCCATTTATCCAACAATCCATTGTATCCATCCATTCACCCATCCATCTATCCATCCATTATCTATCCATTTACCCATCCATTGATCCATCCATCTATCCGCCCACCCATCCATTCATCCACCCATCCATTCATCCACCCATCCATTCATCCACCCATCCATTCATCCATCCATCTTCTCCTCCATCCCTCCTCCATCCATCCATTCATCCATTCATCCGCCCACCCACCCATCCATCCATCCATCACTCCATCCATCCATCCATCCACTCATCCATTCACCCCCCCCCCCTGCCCCGGACTCTAGATTAGTTCATCACGACAAGGAAGGAAGCCTATAGACAACCTCCAACATTTTCCTATCTTCACTTTTTGTCCACATGAAAACAGACACCCAATCGCTGCTGGAAACTGGTCGTATTGATTTTTGCCATCTCATCCACCCTAGTTATAAGAAGAACAAACGTCAAAATCAACAACAATAACAACAACAATAACAACGAAATAACAACTTCATCTTCCTCATCATCACCAACACAACAACATCAGCATCATTAACCACGGTGATAATCGACATCCATGCAAAACTTCAACAACTGCATCAACAAAGAAAACCTCTACAGCCACATCGGCGCCAGCGACATCATCAGCAAGACAAAGAACAGCATCATCTTGAGACCTCATTGGTTGTGCCTAAGTTTTGGATCTGTCAGGAAACGGGCGAGAATTGGGAGAGATTAGAACAATGGCCGAGCTTGTAAGCCGATGTTGATGGCAGGGGCCAGACACTGGACATACACACGATACTGTACCACCCCCCTACCCTAACTCCCCACCCCCCGAAGAACAAAGATCAGCGATGAAAAATGGCCATCAAAGACCAGGGATTTGGGGCTGCCACCTTATGTGCCTCACAGAATGATCTAGAACGAAACTACAGTGCCTTTGGGTAGTGGTTGGGTTGTCCACTGGCCCCCGACGGAAGGGGGAGGAGTAGGATATTATGCTGATGTTCATGGGGGCGAGGGGGGGGGGTACACTGATATGGTTTTCTTGAACAGGAGGAGGAGAGGAGATATGGGTGTTTGTGGGTGTCCAAAGTATTTGTCTGCTCTCTCACTCGACCTGGAAAGATTTCTCTCTCAGGGACTTGGCTCGCTGGTTTGGTTTCTACAGAACCCATAACCATTTTATGCCAGAGATATCAGAGTTTGTTTTGTTTTTCACATCTGAATGGTGATGGGTAGGACCCCTACATTTCACAGTTTATTTTGTCATACTTTGATTTTTGAAATCTCCACTGGTCTAAGAAAGCTCATACATTGTTAATATTATAGTTTAAGGATATAAGCGTTTGGCCTTTTTCAAATTTGAAACAGTTCAGAATAATTCCTGAAACGACCTAACTGTATTTGACCTCGGAGTACATTTTATTACCACAAAGTAAATACCACAAATATTGTACTCGATGAAAACAAAGTAATGGTGCACAAAGGTTTGGGATTATTTTACGTAAAATATGTGATAAAAGTCAGTGCATGGGATACATGAATTTAGCCTATAGATCCTTTTCATTTACCGTCCTCCATATCACGTGGTTTGCAAACAAAATGGCGGCGTGCCCCACTGGTAGGGCGGAAGCGGTGGACAACAGTCGAACGATGCCATCATCTTGTTGGGCACCCAACTGTACAAACCCGTTTCGTGCTGGTTCTGGCATAAAAAATGCGTCTTTGCTTAGACTGTGCACATATTCAGATGCCATCACTGAGGCCAGTGGAGGTTTTTGCCCTACACGGTGCTTTTCGAAGCCGTGCGGCTCCCCGCAAACTAGTCGTAACGCGGAAGTAAAAAGGGTCTATATGAATATAAGCGAGTTGCTAAACTTATGCCAGAATTCAGAGACAACCACAAATCCCAAAAATGTAAGGTTTTAGCCAGTAATTCTATGACATCATGCAGTTTGCTATGGATGAATGAAATTGTAAGTACAAATACATACGTAGGTACAATGCATAGCTGGGATACTTTTCAGAGTTGATTGCCAGTAATCCTTTTTCCGTGCCGTGTTTTAAAACATAACACTTCCTAGCTTTTTCCTATCTGTATTTTGTAAAAATCTTTCTTCTTCCAGTGCTGTCTTTAGCCAGTGCCGATGTATTTTCCGGCGCTGTTCAATGGTGTAAACAAATATAAGAATGAAAATGCTGAGGAAAGCATAACTTTTGGCAGCCTGGGGTCTCTTGCCTGCACCTAATACTGATTTACCAGATAATGGAATCCCAAGTAATATAAAATAATGTAGTACAGTGGAAGTTAATACAACACGGTGTCTGCTTATGACAGAAAGCAAAGAAAAGTACGTTCACGTGCGGACAATACAAATTACCAGCGTTCTCTCCCAGCCAGCCAAATGTGATTTGTCACGAAATATCCAGCTTGTGTTTTCAGACTAACTGTCCTCTTTAGCCAGACAAATCCTAAAAAATGCACTGTCTTTAGCTGAGACTGCACTACCGTGGCAAAGTTTGCATCACAAAGAAAGCAAGAAAATCTAGCTTTTGAGTCAGTAAATCATTAAATCAATTAACCAATTTAATCAGTTGATCAGTCTGCCAATTAATCAATCTTGCCTCAACTATCCATGAATGAGTCAATCTTTCAAACAGCATGATAATGGATTAATTATTGAATCTTTAAATAAGCCAGCCAGTTTTCATTCTTTTCAGTCTCCCAACTACACGATAAAACTCACAGTGAATCAATCACGTTGAATCTCTCAGAGATTATTTAAAAACACTAGTGACAAAAACACTATAGTTTTGTCCAAAAATACAAATAGACTTGCACCTCGGAAGAGAGACAGAACGGCAGAAAGAGACAAAAATAAATGAAAGATAGAAGGAAACAAAAACAAACAAAATGAAAAAACAGCAACCAGAAAAAAAACGTGTCTATAAAACAAAACAAGTCTATAATCTGTCCATTCTCCTTCATTAGGCCAGAAAAGACATGAAAGCAATGGGATTTCCTGGCCTTTGTTGCTGTCTATGGATTTATGGGAATTTGCGATCGCACAGTCGAGGGGCCAGCAACTCCAAACAACGTAAGGTTATTTTGCACTATAGGGGATTCTTAAGGCAGTCGTTACTTTTGTTGCCCTTCGATGTTTGTCTTCAAGTTTGGACTGTCCGAATTTGTCCGTTTACCTTAATGGTCCCTCAGCACAGTTTGGACCATAATTATCATTTTCTTAAGTTCAGCTCTATTACAAATCCAGCTGCAGCTCAGGTGATTTTCTGTGTGTTTTTTAAATTGTTTGTGAATGAGAACCATAAACAATTTTGTGTACAATATGTGTTTGTGTGTATGCATGTATTTGTACATGTGAAGTCTGTGTGTGTGTTTGTGTACTTGTTTATGTGTGGGTTTGCATGTGTGCTAAGTGCGTATGTTTGTGTGTCTGTGAGTAAGTACCCCAAAACTTGTTCTTGAGAAAGAGACCGGCATGGTATTGAAGAAGTCGCATACGAAGGGTTGCAGAGATCATTCGGACGTTTTGAAAGGTTCATTTTTCACGCAACATCCCCAGATTTGGCGAAATTTCGTACGAAATTCCCATGCAGTTTTTAACCGTTGATTTCAGGACAAAACATTTTATTTATAGTCAGCAAAGCTCACGGGATCTTGCATGCACATGTCAATACAAAAAAAAATAAAAAAATAACTACTTTCTGAATTTAAAAAATCTCAGCTGTGCTTCAGAGCGTGGAACAGCCTCCCTCCCCTGTTTCCGCTTCTCCGCCTCCCCCCCTCCCCAAAATGGCCCCCACCATTCCCCCACCCACAGGCTAAAACAGGACCATTATCCCCAGTGCCCCATTCTCTCTTAAGCCAGCACAAAAAAAATTGTTTTGCTCGAGCGTTTCAGAGAATTTCGATTTATTGAGCTTCTGTCAGAGCTCTAACTGCGCTATCATTTGCCTCAATTTATGTTCGTCTCACTGTGCTGGTAATTTGAGAACTCTGTTCCTCTATAATTACCCAATTAATTATTGGCGTGCGACAGAGAGGCGGCGCCGTGTAGTGTGAGTGACCTATTTGGATAATGGATATAATGTTGGCGTTTTCATCGCATTGCTATAACTTTCCACGAAGTTCACGGTCTTCGAGGTTCGGAGTGGCCAATGGTCTATTCAGACATTCTCTGGCGTAGAGATCTGTCATACTGGTCCATCTCTTCAGTTAGCCTTCCTGTTGTTGTTTTTTTTATCTATCTATCTATCTATCTATCTATCTATCTATCAATCTATCTATCTATCTATCTATCTATCTATCTATCTATCTATCTATCTATCTATCTATCTATCTATCTATCTATCTATCTATCTATCTATCTATCTATCTATCTATCTATCTATCTATCTATCTATCTATCTATCTATCTATCTATTGGCTTGTCGCCATTCATCCATCTTTCATCTCTCACATCCACCCATCCATCCATCCGTCCATCCATCCATCTACCCATGCATCCATTTATCCAACAATCCATTGTATCCATCCATTCACCCATCCATCTATCCATCCATTATCTATCCATTTACCCATCCATTGATCCATCCATCTATCCGCCCACCCATCCATTCATCCACCCATCCATTCATCCACCCATCCATTCATCCACCCATCCATTCATCCATCCATCTTCTCCTCCATCCCTCCTCCATCCATCCATTCATCCATTCATCCGCCCACCCACCCATCCATCCATCCATCACTCCATCCATCCATCCATCCACTCATCCATTCACCCCCCCCCCTGCCCCGGACTCTAGATTAGTTCATCACGACAAGGAAGGAAGCCTATAGACAACCTCCAACATTTTCCTATCTTCACTTTTTGTCCACATGAAAACAGACACCCAATCGCTGCTGGAAACTGGTCGTATTGATTTTTGCCATCTCATCCACCCTAGTTATAAGAAGAACAAACGTCAAAATCAACAACAATAACAACAACAATAACAACGAAATAACAACTTCATCTTCCTCATCATCACCAACACAACAACATCAGCATCATTAACCACGGTGATAATCGACATCCATGCAAAACTTCAACAACTGCATCAACAAAGAAAACCTCTACAGCCACATCGGCGCCAGCGACATCATCAGCAAGACAAAGAACAGCATCATCTTGAGACCTCATTGGTTGTGCCTAAGTTTTGGATCTGTCAGGAAACGGGCGAGAATTGGGAGAGATTAGAACAATGGCCGAGCTTGTAAGCCGATGTTGATGGCAGGGGCCAGACACTGGACATACACACGATACTGTACCACCCCCCTACCCTAACTCCCCACCCCCCGAAGAACAAAGATCAGCGATGAAAAATGGCCATCAAAGACCAGGGATTTGGGGCTGCCACCTTATGTGCCTCACAGAATGATCTAGAACGAAACTACAGTGCCTTTGGGTAGTGGTTGGGTTGTCCACTGGCCCCCGACGGAAGGGGGAGGAGTAGGATATTATGCTGATGTTCATGGGGGCGAGGGGGGGGGGTACACTGATATGGTTTTCTTGAACAGGAGGAGGAGAGGAGATATGGGTGTTTGTGGGTGTCCAAAGTATTTGTCTGCTCTCTCACTCGACCTGGAAAGATTTCTCTCTCAGGGACTTGGCTCGCTGGTTTGGTTTCTACAGAACCCATAACCATTTTATGCCAGAGATATCAGAGTTTGTTTTGTTTTTCACATCTGAATGGTGATGGGTAGGACCCCTACATTTCACAGTTTATTTTGTCATACTTTGATTTTTGAAATCTCCACTGGTCTAAGAAAGCTCATACATTGTTAATATTATAGTTTAAGGATATAAGCGTTTGGCCTTTTTCAAATTTGAAACAGTTCAGAATAATTCCTGAAACGACCTAACTGTATTTGACCTCGGAGTACATTTTATTACCACAAAGTAAATACCACAAATATTGTACTCGATGAAAACAAAGTAATGGTGCACAAAGGTTTGGGATTATTTTACGTAAAATATGTGATAAAAGTCAGTGCATGGGATACATGAATTTAGCCTATAGATCCTTTTCATTTACCGTCCTCCATATCACGTGGTTTGCAAACAAAATGGCGGCGTGCCCCACTGGTAGGGCGGAAGCGGTGGACAACAGTCGAACGATGCCATCATCTTGTTGGGCACCCAACTGTACAAACCCGTTTCGTGCTGGTTCTGGCATAAAAAATGCGTCTTTGCTTAGACTGTGCACATATTCAGATGCCATCACTGAGGCCAGTGGAGGTTTTTGCCCTACACGGTGCTTTTCGAAGCCGTGCGGCTCCCCGCAAACTAGTCGTAACGCGGAAGTAAAAAGGGTCTATATGAATATAAGCGAGTTGCTAAACTTATGCCAGAATTCAGAGACAACCACAAATCCCAAAAATGTAAGGTTTTAGCCAGTAATTCTATGACATCATGCAGTTTGCTATGGATGAATGAAATTGTAAGTACAAATACATACGTAGGTACAATGCATAGCTGGGATACTTTTCAGAGTTGATTGCCAGTAATCCTTTTTCCGTGCCGTGTTTTAAAACATAACACTTCCTAGCTTTTTCCTATCTGTATTTTGTAAAAATCTTTCTTCTTCCAGTGCTGTCTTTAGCCAGTGCCGATGTATTTTCCGGCGCTGTTCAATGGTGTAAACAAATATAAGAATGAAAATGCTGAGGAAAGCATAACTTTTGGCAGCCTGGGGTCTCTTGCCTGCACCTAATACTGATTTACCAGATAATGGAATCCCAAGTAATATAAAATAATGTAGTACAGTGGAAGTTAATACAACACGGTGTCTGCTTATGACAGAAAGCAAAGAAAAGTACGTTCACGTGCGGACAATACAAATTACCAGCGTTCTCTCCCAGCCAGCCAAATGTGATTTGTCACGAAATATCCAGCTTGTGTTTTCAGACTAACTGTCCTCTTTAGCCAGACAAATCCTAAAAAATGCACTGTCTTTAGCTGAGACTGCACTACCGTGGCAAAGTTTGCATCACAAAGAAAGCAAGAAAATCTAGCTTTTGAGTCAGTAAATCATTAAATCAATTAACCAATTTAATCAGTTGATCAGTCTGCCAATTAATCAATCTTGCCTCAACTATCCATGAATGAGTCAATCTTTCAAACAGCATGATAATGGATTAATTATTGAATCTTTAAATAAGCCAGCCAGTTTTCATTCTTTTCAGTCTCCCAACTACACGATAAAACTCACAGTGAATCAATCACGTTGAATCTCTCAGAGATTATTTAAAAACACTAGTGACAAAAGCACTATAGTTTTGTCCAAAAATACAAATAGACTTGCACCTCGGAAGAGAGACAGAACGGCAGAAAGAGACAAAAATAAATGAAAGATAGAAGGAAACAAAAACAAACAAAATGAAAAAACAGCAACCAGAAAAAAAACGTGTCTATAAAACAAAACAAGTCTATAATCTGTCCATTCTCCTTCATTAGGCCAGAAAAGACATGAAAGCAATGGGATTTCCTGGCCTTTGTTGCTGTCTATGGATTTATGGGAATTTGCGATCGCACAGTCGAGGGGCCAGCAACTCCAAACAACGTAAGGTTATTTTGCACTATAGGGGATTCTTAAGGCAGTCGTTACTTTTGTTGCCCTTCGATGTTTGTCTTCAAGTTTGGACTGTCCGAATTTGTCCGTTTACCTTAATGGTCCCTCAGCACAGTTTGGACCATAATTATCATTTTCTTAAGTTCAGCTCTATTACAAATCCAGCTGCAGCTCAGGTGATTTTCTGTGTGTTTTTTAAATTGTTTGTGAATGAGAACCATAAACAATTTTGTGTACAATATGTGTTTGTGTGTATGCATGTATTTGTACATGTGAAGTCTGTGTGTGTGTTTGTGTACTTGTTTATGTGTGGGTTTGCATGTGTGCTAAGTGCGTATGTTTGTGTGTCTGTGAGTAAGTACCCCAAAACTTGTTCTTGAGAAAGAGACCGGCATGGTATTGAAGAAGTCGCATACGAAGGGTTGCAGAGATCATTCGGACGTTTTGAAAGGTTCATTTTTCACGCAACATCCCCAGATTTGGCGAAATTTCGTACGAAATTCCCATGCAGTTTTTAACCGTTGATTTCAGGACAAAACATTTTATTTATAGTCAGCAAAGCTCACGGGATCTTGCATGCACATGTCAATACAAAAAAAAATAAAAAAATAACTACTTTCTGAATTTAAAAAATCTCAGCTGTGCTTCAGAGCGTGGAACAGCCTCCCTCCCCTGTTTCCGCTTCTCCGCCTCCCCCCCTCCCCAAAATGGCCCCCACCATTCCCCCACCCACAGGCTAAAACAGGACCATTATCCCCAGTGCCCCATTCTCTCTTAAGCCAGCACAAAAAAAATTGTTTTGCTCGAGCGTTTCAGAGAATTTCGATTTATTGAGCTTCTGTCAGAGCTCTAACTGCGCTATCATTTGCCTCAATTTATGTTCGTCTCACTGTGCTGGTAATTTGAGAACTCTGTTCCTCTATAATTACCCAATTAATTATTGGCGTGCGACAGAGAGGCGGCGCCGTGTAGTGTGAGTGACCTATTTGGATAATGGATATAATGTTGGCGTTTTCATCGCATTGCTATAACTTTCCACGAAGTTCACGGTCTTCGAGGTTCGGAGTGGCCAATGGTCTATTCAGACATTCTCTGGCGTAGAGATCTGTCATACTGGTCCATCTCTTCAGTTAGCCTTCCTGTTGTTGTTTTTTTTATCTATCTATCTATCTATCTATCTATCTATCTATCAATCTATCTATCTATCTATCTATCTATCTATCTATCTATCTATCTATCTATCTATCTATCTATCTATCTATCTATCTATCTATCTATCTATCTATCTATCTATCTATCTATCTATCTATCTATCTATCTATCTATCTATCTATCTATCTATCTATCTATCTATCTATCTATCTATCTATCTATCTATCTATCTATCTATCTATTGGCTTGTCGCCATTCATCCATCTTTCATCTCTCACATCCACCCATCCATCCATCCGTCCATCCATCCATCTACCCATGCATCCATTTATCCAACAATCCATTGTATCCATCCATTCACCCATCCATCTATCCATCCATTATCTATCCATTTACCCATCCATTGATCCATCCATCTATCCGCCCACCCATCCATTCATCCACCCATCCATTCATCCACCCATCCATTCATCCACCCATCCATTCATCCATCCATCTTCTCCTCCATCCCTCCTCCATCCATCCATTCATCCATTCATCCGCCCACCCACCCATCCATCCATCCATCACTCCATCCATCCATCCATCCACTCATCCATTCACCCCCCCCCCCTGCCCCGGACTCTAGATTAGTTCATCACGACAAGGAAGGAAGCCTATAGACAACCTCCAACATTTTCCTATCTTCACTTTTTGTCCACATGAAAACAGACACCCAATCGCTGCTGGAAACTGGTCGTATTGATTTTTGCCATCTCATCCACCCTAGTTATAAGAAGAACAAACGTCAAAATCAACAACAATAACAACAACAATAACAACGAAATAACAACTTCATCTTCCTCATCATCACCAACACAACAACATCAGCATCATTAACCACGGTGATAATCGACATCCATGCAAAACTTCAACAACTGCATCAACAAAGAAAACCTCTACAGCCACATCGGCGCCAGCGACATCATCAGCAAGACAAAGAACAGCATCATCTTGAGACCTCATTGGTTGTGCCTAAGTTTTGGATCTGTCAGGAAACGGGCGAGAATTGGGAGAGATTAGAACAATGGCCGAGCTTGTAAGCCGATGTTGATGGCAGGGGCCAGACACTGGACATACACACGATACTGTACCACCCCCCTACCCTAACTCCCCACCCCCCGAAGAACAAAGATCAGCGATGAAAAATGGCCATCAAAGACCAGGGATTTGGGGCTGCCACCTTATGTGCCTCACAGAATGATCTAGAACGAAACTACAGTGCCTTTGGGTAGTGGTTGGGTTGTCCACTGGCCCCCGACGGAAGGGGGAGGAGTAGGATATTATGCTGATGTTCATGGGGGCGAGGGGGGGGGGTACACTGATATGGTTTTCTTGAACAGGAGGAGGAGAGGAGATATGGGTGTTTGTGGGTGTCCAAAGTATTTGTCTGCTCTCTCACTCGACCTGGAAAGATTTCTCTCTCAGGGACTTGGCTCGCTGGTTTGGTTTCTACAGAACCCATAACCATTTTATGCCAGAGATATCAGAGTTTGTTTTGTTTTTCACATCTGAATGGTGATGGGTAGGACCCCTACATTTCACAGTTTATTTTGTCATACTTTGATTTTTGAAATCTCCACTGGTCTAAGAAAGCTCATACATTGTTAATATTATAGTTTAAGGATATAAGCGTTTGGCCTTTTTCAAATTTGAAACAGTTCAGAATAATTCCTGAAACGACCTAACTGTATTTGACCTCGGAGTACATTTTATTACCACAAAGTAAATACCACAAATATTGTACTCGATGAAAACAAAGTAATGGTGCACAAAGGTTTGGGATTATTTTACGTAAAATATGTGATAAAAGTCAGTGCATGGGATACATGAATTTAGCCTATAGATCCTTTTCATTTACCGTCCTCCATATCACGTGGTTTGCAAACAAAATGGCGGCGTGCCCCACTGGTAGGGCGGAAGCGGTGGACAACAGTCGAACGATGCCATCATCTTGTTGGGCACCCAACTGTACAAACCCGTTTCGTGCTGGTTCTGGCATAAAAAATGCGTCTTTGCTTAGACTGTGCACATATTCAGATGCCATCACTGAGGCCAGTGGAGGTTTTTGCCCTACACGGTGCTTTTCGAAGCCGTGCGGCTCCCCGCAAACTAGTCGTAACGCGGAAGTAAAAAGGGTCTATATGAATATAAGCGAGTTGCTAAACTTATGCCAGAATTCAGAGACAACCACAAATCCCAAAAATGTAAGGTTTTAGCCAGTAATTCTATGACATCATGCAGTTTGCTATGGATGAATGAAATTGTAAGTACAAATACATACGTAGGTACAATGCATAGCTGGGATACTTTTCAGAGTTGATTGCCAGTAATCCTTTTTCCGTGCCGTGTTTTAAAACATAACACTTCCTAGCTTTTTCCTATCTGTATTTTGTAAAAATCTTTCTTCTTCCAGTGCTGTCTTTAGCCAGTGCCGATGTATTTTCCGGCGCTGTTCAATGGTGTAAACAAATATAAGAATGAAAATGCTGAGGAAAGCATAACTTTTGGCAGCCTGGGGTCTCTTGCCTGCACCTAATACTGATTTACCAGATAATGGAATCCCAAGTAATATAAAATAATGTAGTACAGTGGAAGTTAATACAACACGGTGTCTGCTTATGACAGAAAGCAAAGAAAAGTACGTTCACGTGCGGACAATACAAATTACCAGCGTTCTCTCCCAGCCAGCCAAATGTGATTTGTCACGAAATATCCAGCTTGTGTTTTCAGACTAACTGTCCTCTTTAGCCAGACAAATCCTAAAAAATGCACTGTCTTTAGCTGAGACTGCACTACCGTGGCAAAGTTTGCATCACAAAGAAAGCAAGAAAATCTAGCTTTTGAGTCAGTAAATCATTAAATCAATTAACCAATTTAATCAGTTGATCAGTCTGCCAATTAATCAATCTTGCCTCAACTATCCATGAATGAGTCAATCTTTCAAACAGCATGATAATGGATTAATTATTGAATCTTTAAATAAGCCAGCCAGTTTTCATTCTTTTCAGTCTCCCAACTACACGATAAAACTCACAGTGAATCAATCACGTTGAATCTCTCAGAGATTATTTAAAAACACTAGTGACAAAAACACTATAGTTTTGTCCAAAAATACAAATAGACTTGCACCTCGGAAGAGAGACAGAACGGCAGAAAGAGACAAAAATAAATGAAAGATAGAAGGAAACAAAAACAAACAAAATGAAAAAACAGCAACCAGAAAAAAAACGTGTCTATAAAACAAAACAAGTCTATAATCTGTCCATTCTCCTTCATTAGGCCAGAAAAGACATGAAAGCAATGGGATTTCCTGGCCTTTGTTGCTGTCTATGGATTTATGGGAATTTGCGATCGCACAGTCGAGGGGCCAGCAACTCCAAACAACGTAAGGTTATTTTGCACTATAGGGGATTCTTAAGGCAGTCGTTACTTTTGTTGCCCTTCGATGTTTGTCTTCAAGTTTGGACTGTCCGAATTTGTCCGTTTACCTTAATGGTCCCTCAGCACAGTTTGGACCATAATTATCATTTTCTTAAGTTCAGCTCTATTACAAATCCAGCTGCAGCTCAGGTGATTTTCTGTGTGTTTTTTAAATTGTTTGTGAATGAGAACCATAAACAATTTTGTGTACAATATGTGTTTGTGTGTATGCATGTATTTGTACATGTGAAGTCTGTGTGTGTGTTTGTGTACTTGTTTATGTGTGGGTTTGCATGTGTGCTAAGTGCGTATGTTTGTGTGTCTGTGAGTAAGTACCCCAAAACTTGTTCTTGAGAAAGAGACCGGCATGGTATTGAAGAAGTCGCATACGAAGGGTTGCAGAGATCATTCGGACGTTTTGAAAGGTTCATTTTTCACGCAACATCCCCAGATTTGGCGAAATTTCGTACGAAATTCCCATGCAGTTTTTAACCGTTGATTTCAGGACAAAACATTTTATTTATAGTCAGCAAAGCTCACGGGATCTTGCATGCACATGTCAATACAAAAAAAAATAAAAAAATAACTACTTTCTGAATTTAAAAAATCTCAGCTGTGCTTCAGAGCGTGGAACAGCCTCCCTCCCCTGTTTCCGCTTCTCCGCCTCCCCCCCTCCCCAAAATGGCCCCCACCATTCCCCCACCCACAGGCTAAAACAGGACCATTATCCCCAGTGCCCCATTCTCTCTTAAGCCAGCACAAAAAAAATTGTTTTGCTCGAGCGTTTCAGAGAATTTCGATTTATTGAGCTTCTGTCAGAGCTCTAACTGCGCTATCATTTGCCTCAATTTATGTTCGTCTCACTGTGCTGGTAATTTGAGAACTCTGTTCCTCTATAATTACCCAATTAATTATTGGCGTGCGACAGAGAGGCGGCGCCGTGTAGTGTGAGTGACCTATTTGGATAATGGATATAATGTTGGCGTTTTCATCGCATTGCTATAACTTTCCACGAAGTTCACGGTCTTCGAGGTTCGGAGTGGCCAATGGTCTATTCAGACATTCTCTGGCGTAGAGATCTGTCATACTGGTCCATCTCTTCAGTTAGCCTTCCTGTTGTTGTTTTTTTTATCTATCTATCTATCTATCTATCTATCTATCTATCAATCTATCTATCTATCTATCTATCTATCTATCTATCTATCTATCTATCTATCTATCTATCTATCTATCTATCTATCTATCTATCTATCTATCTATCTATCTATCTATCTATCTATCTATCTATCTATCTATCTATCTATCTATCTATTGGCTTGTCGCCATTCATCCATCTTTCATCTCTCACATCCACCCATCCATCCATCCGTCCATCCATCCATCTACCCATGCATCCATTTATCCAACAATCCATTGTATCCATCCATTCACCCATCCATCTATCCATCCATTATCTATCCATTTACCCATCCATTGATCCATCCATCTATCCGCCCACCCATCCATTCATCCACCCATCCATTCATCCACCCATCCATTCATCCACCCATCCATTCATCCATCCATCTTCTCCTCCATCCCTCCTCCATCCATCCATTCATCCATTCATCCGCCCACCCACCCATCCATCCATCCATCACTCCATCCATCCATCCATCCACTCATCCATTCACCCCCCCCCCTGCCCCGGACTCTAGATTAGTTCATCACGACAAGGAAGGAAGCCTATAGACAACCTCCAACATTTTCCTATCTTCACTTTTTGTCCACATGAAAACAGACACCCAATCGCTGCTGGAAACTGGTCGTATTGATTTTTGCCATCTCATCCACCCTAGTTATAAGAAGAACAAACGTCAAAATCAACAACAATAACAACAACAATAACAACGAAATAACAACTTCATCTTCCTCATCATCACCAACACAACAACATCAGCATCATTAACCACGGTGATAATCGACATCCATGCAAAACTTCAACAACTGCATCAACAAAGAAAACCTCTACAGCCACATCGGCGCCAGCGACATCATCAGCAAGACAAAGAACAGCATCATCTTGAGACCTCATTGGTTGTGCCTAAGTTTTGGATCTGTCAGGAAACGGGCGAGAATTGGGAGAGATTAGAACAATGGCCGAGCTTGTAAGCCGATGTTGATGGCAGGGGCCAGACACTGGACATACACACGATACTGTACCACCCCCCTACCCTAACTCCCCACCCCCCGAAGAACAAAGATCAGCGATGAAAAATGGCCATCAAAGACCAGGGATTTGGGGCTGCCACCTTATGTGCCTCACAGAATGATCTAGAACGAAACTACAGTGCCTTTGGGTAGTGGTTGGGTTGTCCACTGGCCCCCGACGGAAGGGGGAGGAGTAGGATATTATGCTGATGTTCATGGGGGCGAGGGGGGGGGGTACACTGATATGGTTTTCTTGAACAGGAGGAGGAGAGGAGATATGGGTGTTTGTGGGTGTCCAAAGTATTTGTCTGCTCTCTCACTCGACCTGGAAAGATTTCTCTCTCAGGGACTTGGCTCGCTGGTTTGGTTTCTACAGAACCCATAACCATTTTATGCCAGAGATATCAGAGTTTGTTTTGTTTTTCACATCTGAATGGTGATGGGTAGGACCCCTACATTTCACAGTTTATTTTGTCATACTTTGATTTTTGAAATCTCCACTGGTCTAAGAAAGCTCATACATTGTTAATATTATAGTTTAAGGATATAAGCGTTTGGCCTTTTTCAAATTTGAAACAGTTCAGAATAATTCCTGAAACGACCTAACTGTATTTGACCTCGGAGTACATTTTATTACCACAAAGTAAATACCACAAATATTGTACTCGATGAAAACAAAGTAATGGTGCACAAAGGTTTGGGATTATTTTACGTAAAATATGTGATAAAAGTCAGTGCATGGGATACATGAATTTAGCCTATAGATCCTTTTCATTTACCGTCCTCCATATCACGTGGTTTGCAAACAAAATGGCGGCGTGCCCCACTGGTAGGGCGGAAGCGGTGGACAACAGTCGAACGATGCCATCATCTTGTTGGGCACCCAACTGTACAAACCCGTTTCGTGCTGGTTCTGGCATAAAAAATGCCGTCTTTGCTTAGACTGTGCACATATTCAGATGCCATCACTGAGGCCAGTGGAGGTTTTTGCCCTACACGGTGCTTTTCGAAGCCGTGCGGCTCCCCGCAAACTAGTCGTAACGCGGAAGTAAAAAGGGTCTATATGAATATAAGCGAGTTGCTAAACTTATGCCAGAATTCAGAGACAACCACAAATCCCAAAAATGTAAGGTTTTAGCCAGTAATTCTATGACATCATGCAGTTTGCTATGGATGAATGAAATTGTAAGTACAAATACATACGTAGGTACAATGCATAGCTGGGATACTTTTCAGAGTTGATTGCCAGTAATCCTTTTTCCGTGCCGTGTTTTAAAACATAACACTTCCTAGCTTTTTCCTATCTGTATTTTGTAAAAATCTTTCTTCTTCCAGTGCTGTCTTTAGCCAGTGCCGATGTATTTTCCGGCGCTGTTCAATGGTGTAAACAAATATAAGAATGAAAATGCTGAGGAAAGCATAACTTTTGGCAGCCTGGGGTCTCTTGCCTGCACCTAATACTGATTTACCAGATAATGGAATCCCAAGTAATATAAAATAATGTAGTACAGTGGAAGTTAATACAACACGGTGTCTGCTTATGACAGAAAGCAAAGAAAAGTACGTTCACGTGCGGACAATACAAATTACCAGCGTTCTCTCCCAGCCAGCCAAATGTGATTTGTCACGAAATATCCAGCTTGTGTTTTCAGACTAACTGTCCTCTTTAGCCAGACAAATCCTAAAAAATGCACTGTCTTTAGCTGAGACTGCACTACCGTGGCAAAGTTTGCATCACAAAGAAAGCAAGAAAATCTAGCTTTTGAGTCAGTAAATCATTAAATCAATTAACCAATTTAATCAGTTGATCAGTCTGCCAATTAATCAATCTTGCCTCAACTATCCATGAATGAGTCAATCTTTCAAACAGCATGATAATGGATTAATTATTGAATCTTTAAATAAGCCAGCCAGTTTTCATTCTTTTCAGTCTCCCAACTACACGATAAAACTCACAGTGAATCAATCACGTTGAATCTCTCAGAGATTATTTAAAAACACTAGTGACAAAAGCACTATAGTTTTGTCCAAAAATACAAATAGACTTGCACCTCGGAAGAGAGACAGAACGGCAGAAAGAGACAAAAATAAATGAAAGATAGAAGGAAACAAAAACAAACAAAATGAAAAAACAGCAACCAGAAAAAAAACGTGTCTATAAAACAAAACAAGTCTATAATCTGTCCATTCTCCTTCATTAGGCCAGAAAAGACATGAAAGCAATGGGATTTCCTGGCCTTTGTTGCTGTCTATGGATTTATGGGAATTTGCGATCGCACAGTCGAGGGGCCAGCAACTCCAAACAACGTAAGGTTATTTTGCACTATAGGGGATTCTTAAGGCAGTCGTTACTTTTGTTGCCCTTCGATGTTTGTCTTCAAGTTTGGACTGTCCGAATTTGTCCGTTTACCTTAATGGTCCCTCAGCACAGTTTGGACCATAATTATCATTTTCTTAAGTTCAGCTCTATTACAAATCCAGCTGCAGCTCAGGTGATTTTCTGTGTGTTTTTTAAATTGTTTGTGAATGAGAACCATAAACAATTTTGTGTACAATATGTGTTTGTGTGTATGCATGTATTTGTACATGTGAAGTCTGTGTGTGTGTTTGTGTACTTGTTTATGTGTGGGTTTGCATGTGTGCTAAGTGCGTATGTTTGTGTGTCTGTGAGTAAGTACCCCAAAACTTGTTCTTGAGAAAGAGACCGGCATGGTATTGAAGAAGTCGCATACGAAGGGTTGCAGAGATCATTCGGACGTTTTGAAAGGTTCATTTTTCACGCAACATCCCCAGATTTGGCGAAATTTCGTACGAAATTCCCATGCAGTTTTTAACCGTTGATTTCAGGACAAAACATTTTATTTATAGTCAGCAAAGCTCACGGGATCTTGCATGCACATGTCAATACAAAAAAAAATAAAAAAATAACTACTTTCTGAATTTAAAAAATCTCAGCTGTGCTTCAGAGCGTGGAACAGCCTCCCTCCCCTGTTTCCGCTTCTCCGCCTCCCCCCCTCCCCAAAATGGCCCCCACCATTCCCCCACCCACAGGCTAAAACAGGACCATTATCCCCAGTGCCCCATTCTCTCTTAAGCCAGCACAAAAAAAATTGTTTTGCTCGAGCGTTTCAGAGAATTTCGATTTATTGAGCTTCTGTCAGAGCTCTAACTGCGCTATCATTTGCCTCAATTTATGTTCGTCTCACTGTGCTGGTAATTTGAGAACTCTGTTCCTCTATAATTACCCAATTAATTATTGGCGTGCGACAGAGAGGCGGCGCCGTGTAGTGTGAGTGACCTATTTGGATAATGGATATAATGTTGGCGTTTTCATCGCATTGCTATAACTTTCCACGAAGTTCACGGTCTTCGAGGTTCGGAGTGGCCAATGGTCTATTCAGACATTCTCTGGCGTAGAGATCTGTCATACTGGTCCATCTCTTCAGTTAGCCTTCCTGTTGTTGTTTTTTTTATCTATCTATCTATCTATCTATCTATCTATCTATCAATCTATCTATCTATCTATCTATCTATCTATCTATCTATCTATCTATCTATCTATCTATCTATCTATCTATCTATCTATCTATCTATCTATCTATCTATCTATCTATCTATCTATCTATCTATCTATCTATCTATCTATCTATCTATCTATCTATCTATCTATCTATCTATCTATCTATCTATCTATCTATCTATCTATCTATTGGCTTGTCGCCATTCATCCATCTTTCATCTCTCACATCCACCCATCCATCCATCCGTCCATCCATCCATCTACCCATGCATCCATTTATCCAACAATCCATTGTATCCATCCATTCACCCATCCATCTATCCATCCATTATCTATCCATTTACCCATCCATTGATCCATCCATCTATCCGCCCACCCATCCATTCATCCACCCATCCATTCATCCACCCATCCATTCATCCACCCATCCATTCATCCATCCATCTTCTCCTCCATCCCTCCTCCATCCATCCATTCATCCATTCATCCGCCCACCCACCCATCCATCCATCCATCACTCCATCCATCCATCCATCCACTCATCCATTCACCCCCCCCCCCTGCCCCGGACTCTAGATTAGTTCATCACGACAAGGAAGGAAGCCTATAGACAACCTCCAACATTTTCCTATCTTCACTTTTTGTCCACATGAAAACAGACACCCAATCGCTGCTGGAAACTGGTCGTATTGATTTTTGCCATCTCATCCACCCTAGTTATAAGAAGAACAAACGTCAAAATCAACAACAATAACAACAACAATAACAACGAAATAACAACTTCATCTTCCTCATCATCACCAACACAACAACATCAGCATCATTAACCACGGTGATAATCGACATCCATGCAAAACTTCAACAACTGCATCAACAAAGAAAACCTCTACAGCCACATCGGCGCCAGCGACATCATCAGCAAGACAAAGAACAGCATCATCTTGAGACCTCATTGGTTGTGCCTAAGTTTTGGATCTGTCAGGAAACGGGCGAGAATTGGGAGAGATTAGAACAATGGCCGAGCTTGTAAGCCGATGTTGATGGCAGGGGCCAGACACTGGACATACACACGATACTGTACCACCCCCCTACCCTAACTCCCCACCCCCCGAAGAACAAAGATCAGCGATGAAAAATGGCCATCAAAGACCAGGGATTTGGGGCTGCCACCTTATGTGCCTCACAGAATGATCTAGAACGAAACTACAGTGCCTTTGGGTAGTGGTTGGGTTGTCCACTGGCCCCCGACGGAAGGGGGAGGAGTAGGATATTATGCTGATGTTCATGGGGGCGAGGGGGGGGGGTACACTGATATGGTTTTCTTGAACAGGAGGAGGAGAGGAGATATGGGTGTTTGTGGGTGTCCAAAGTATTTGTCTGCTCTCTCACTCGACCTGGAAAGATTTCTCTCTCAGGGACTTGGCTCGCTGGTTTGGTTTCTACAGAACCCATAACCATTTTATGCCAGAGATATCAGAGTTTGTTTTGTTTTTCACATCTGAATGGTGATGGGTAGGACCCCTACATTTCACAGTTTATTTTGTCATACTTTGATTTTTGAAATCTCCACTGGTCTAAGAAAGCTCATACATTGTTAATATTATAGTTTAAGGATATAAGCGTTTGGCCTTTTTCAAATTTGAAACAGTTCAGAATAATTCCTGAAACGACCTAACTGTATTTGACCTCGGAGTACATTTTATTACCACAAAGTAAATACCACAAATATTGTACTCGATGAAAACAAAGTAATGGTGCACAAAGGTTTGGGATTATTTTACGTAAAATATGTGATAAAAGTCAGTGCATGGGATACATGAATTTAGCCTATAGATCCTTTTCATTTACCGTCCTCCATATCACGTGGTTTGCAAACAAAATGGCGGCGTGCCCCACTGGTAGGGCGGAAGCGGTGGACAACAGTCGAACGATGCCATCATCTTGTTGGGCACCCAACTGTACAAACCCGTTTCGTGCTGGTTCTGGCATAAAAAATGCGTCTTTGCTTAGACTGTGCACATATTCAGATGCCATCACTGAGGCCAGTGGAGGTTTTTGCCCTACACGGTGCTTTTCGAAGCCGTGCGGCTCCCCGCAAACTAGTCGTAACGCGGAAGTAAAAAGGGTCTATATGAATATAAGCGAGTTGCTAAACTTATGCCAGAATTCAGAGACAACCACAAATCCCAAAAATGTAAGGTTTTAGCCAGTAATTCTATGACATCATGCAGTTTGCTATGGATGAATGAAATTGTAAGTACAAATACATACGTAGGTACAATGCATAGCTGGGATACTTTTCAGAGTTGATTGCCAGTAATCCTTTTTCCGTGCCGTGTTTTAAAACATAACACTTCCTAGCTTTTTCCTATCTGTATTTTGTAAAAATCTTTCTTCTTCCAGTGCTGTCTTTAGCCAGTGCCGATGTATTTTCCGGCGCTGTTCAATGGTGTAAACAAATATAAGAATGAAAATGCTGAGGAAAGCATAACTTTTGGCAGCCTGGGGTCTCTTGCCTGCACCTAATACTGATTTACCAGATAATGGAATCCCAAGTAATATAAAATAATGTAGTACAGTGGAAGTTAATACAACACGGTGTCTGCTTATGACAGAAAGCAAAGAAAAGTACGTTCACGTGCGGACAATACAAATTACCAGCGTTCTCTCCCAGCCAGCCAAATGTGATTTGTCACGAAATATCCAGCTTGTGTTTTCAGACTAACTGTCCTCTTTAGCCAGACAAATCCTAAAAAATGCACTGTCTTTAGCTGAGACTGCACTACCGTGGCAAAGTTTGCATCACAAAGAAAGCAAGAAAATCTAGCTTTTGAGTCAGTAAATCATTAAATCAATTAACCAATTTAATCAGTTGATCAGTCTGCCAATTAATCAATCTTGCCTCAACTATCCATGAATGAGTCAATCTTTCAAACAGCATGATAATGGATTAATTATTGAATCTTTAAATAAGCCAGCCAGTTTTCATTCTTTTCAGTCTCCCAACTACACGATAAAACTCACAGTGAATCAATCACGTTGAATCTCTCAGAGATTATTTAAAAACACTAGTGACAAAAACACTATAGTTTTGTCCAAAAATACAAATAGACTTGCACCTCGGAAGAGAGACAGAACGGCAGAAAGAGACAAAAATAAATGAAAGATAGAAGGAAACAAAAACAAACAAAATGAAAAAACAGCAACCAGAAAAAAAACGTGTCTATAAAACAAAACAAGTCTATAATCTGTCCATTCTCCTTCATTAGGCCAGAAAAGACATGAAAGCAATGGGATTTCCTGGCCTTTGTTGCTGTCTATGGATTTATGGGAATTTGCGATCGCACAGTCGAGGGGCCAGCAACTCCAAACAACGTAAGGTTATTTTGCACTATAGGGGATTCTTAAGGCAGTCGTTACTTTTGTTGCCCTTCGATGTTTGTCTTCAAGTTTGGACTGTCCGAATTTGTCCGTTTACCTTAATGGTCCCTCAGCACAGTTTGGACCATAATTATCATTTTCTTAAGTTCAGCTCTATTACAAATCCAGCTGCAGCTCAGGTGATTTTCTGTGTGTTTTTTAAATTGTTTGTGAATGAGAACCATAAACAATTTTGTGTACAATATGTGTTTGTGTGTATGCATGTATTTGTACATGTGAAGTCTGTGTGTGTGTTTGTGTACTTGTTTATGTGTGGGTTTGCATGTGTGCTAAGTGCGTATGTTTGTGTGTCTGTGAGTAAGTACCCCAAAACTTGTTCTTGAGAAAGAGACCGGCATGGTATTGAAGAAGTCGCATACGAAGGGTTGCAGAGATCATTCGGACGTTTTGAAAGGTTCATTTTTCACGCAACATCCCCAGATTTGGCGAAATTTCGTACGAAATTCCCATGCAGTTTTTAACCGTTGATTTCAGGACAAAACATTTTATTTATAGTCAGCAAAGCTCACGGGATCTTGCATGCACATGTCAATACAAAAAAAAATAAAAAAATAACTACTTTCTGAATTTAAAAAATCTCAGCTGTGCTTCAGAGCGTGGAACAGCCTCCCTCCCCTGTTTCCGCTTCTCCGCCTCCCCCCCTCCCCAAAATGGCCCCCACCATTCCCCCACCCACAGGCTAAAACAGGACCATTATCCCCAGTGCCCCATTCTCTCTTAAGCCAGCACAAAAAAAATTGTTTTGCTCGAGCGTTTCAGAGAATTTCGATTTATTGAGCTTCTGTCAGAGCTCTAACTGCGCTATCATTTGCCTCAATTTATGTTCGTCTCACTGTGCTGGTAATTTGAGAACTCTGTTCCTCTATAATTACCCAATTAATTATTGGCGTGCGACAGAGAGGCGGCGCCGTGTAGTGTGAGTGACCTATTTGGATAATGGATATAATGTTGGCGTTTTCATCGCATTGCTATAACTTTCCACGAAGTTCACGGTCTTCGAGGTTCGGAGTGGCCAATGGTCTATTCAGACATTCTCTGGCGTAGAGATCTGTCATACTGGTCCATCTCTTCAGTTAGCCTTCCTGTTGTTGTTTTTTTTATCTATCTATCTATCTATCTATCTATCTATCTATCTATCAATCTATCTATCTATCTATCTATCTATCTATCTATCTATCTATCTATCTATCTATCTATCTATCTATCTATCTATCTATCTATCTATCTATCTATCTATCTATCTATCTATCTATCTATCTATCTATCTATCTATCTATCTATCTATCTATCTATCTATCTATCTATCTATCTATCTATCTATCTATCTATCTATCTATCTATCTATCTATCTATCTATCTATCTATCTATCTATCTATCTATCTATCTATTGGCTTGTCGCCATTCATCCATCTTTCATCTCTCACATCCACCCATCCATCCATCCGTCCATCCATCCATCTACCCATGCATCCATTTATCCAACAATCCATTGTATCCATCCATTCACCCATCCATCTATCCATCCATTATCTATCCATTTACCCATCCATTGATCCATCCATCTATCCGCCCACCCATCCATTCATCCACCCATCCATTCATCCACCCATCCATTCATCCACCCATCCATTCATCCATCCATCTTCTCCTCCATCCCTCCTCCATCCATCCATTCATCCATTCATCCGCCCACCCACCCATCCATCCATCCATCACTCCATCCATCCATCCATCCACTCATCCATTCACCCCCCCCCCTGCCCCGGACTCTAGATTAGTTCATCACGACAAGGAAGGAAGCCTATAGACAACCTCCAACATTTTCCTATCTTCACTTTTTGTCCACATGAAAACAGACACCCAATCGCTGCTGGAAACTGGTCGTATTGATTTTTGCCATCTCATCCACCCGAAGTAGGGGATAAATATGCAAACCTACCCCGGGTACAGGCTGGTACAGTACCAACATCATCATCACCTAGACATTCCTTCTTTCTGTTTTTTTGTGTTGGATATTGTGTTCTTCCCCTGTTTACGTTTTTCATGTGCTCTCTGTCTCTCTCTCTCTCTCTCTCTCTCTCTCTCTCTCTCTCTCTCTCTCTCTCTCTCTCTCTCTCTGTCTGTCTCTCTCTCTCCAGGGGGAGGTAATCTAGTGCCTTCTGGCGCCCAGAGTTTATGTCGTTTTAATTTCCAGGCTATTCTCTCCACCGTCTGTATTGATCCTGTCATAGAAATAACAGACAAAGCTTTCTCTTGCTCTGATTTTCTTGGACAGAAATCAAAAAGTTTTCAAAACCCGTATAAATCCCAAATCCTGAAGGAGATGATTATACCCCTGTGGAGAAAGAAAATGAGGTGTTTCGGTAGCTTTTAATACGTCCTGTGTAAGGTGATTGATTCCCCGACACGTGGTCTTGGAGACGGCCTTGGCATAGTTAATATTTACCCTCAGTCACATGTGTCCCTTGCATTATTTTTGTAACAACAGAACAGAGAACAATATTTTGGTTTTAAATGATATGAGCAATGTTCCCATCCAGTCATAGAGAAACCAGACGTGTAGGATAGTGACAAGTAGTAGAAATGACATCATTCCTACGTAGATCCGTTGTCACGACATCACACCGACACAGTTTGATGAAAGGAATCCGCCTCATAATAATCTTACCAATCCTATGGAAATCCTATATAAATCTACGTCAGATTAACGTGGGGAATGATTGCTGGGTTGCCAGTTTGAGTTTAGTGGTGCAAATGCTGAGGGCGGTGATCCTCCTACACCAAAGACCTCAAACGCAGGTGAGTTCAGGGGACGGAGTGGCCGAACGGTTTAAAGCGAATTGCTCTTCTTCTCCCTGGCAAGGCCATTGGTGCCGCAGCAGAGGTCGCGGGTTCCAGTCCCGCCTGAGTCACGTGTAGTACTTCTTTCTTTCACTCCCGCTTTTTTTTTAGCACTAGCTAGACACGCATTTCTGCACGATTCGTCTCTTTTAGGATCAGTAACAGCAGCAGAGAACTTTGATGTTCATAATGACCTTTTTTTGGTCAAATATTTTTTTTCGCGTTGTAAGTTGGTTTTTTTTGGGTTTTTTTTGTTGTTGTTGTTGTTTTTGTGGTCTCAATCGCCTACGTATCGCCTGACAAAAGCGACTAACTCGAACCGCTTATCTCCGGGGAGTCAAGATTTATTTCAGACCTGACACTTTTGCACTCACCCAGATCGAAAACGACCTTGACCGCACGTGAGATATTTGAGCTTGTTTTTTTAATCTTCCAACACTTGATACCAGATTAAAGCTGGTCGAGATTTTAGCTACGTGAGGCACATCATTAACTATTAAATATGAGTGGTAGCTGACTTCACTGATCAATAGCTTTGTGTTCTTGCAAAAATACACTTCAGTAAATTGATTACTGTTTTTTGTACTTTGCGATTCTCTGTCAGTCTGTCTGTCTGTCTGTCTCTCTGTCTCCTTTCATATCTGTCTTCTCTCTTTCTCTCTGCCCACTTTTATCTCTCCCTTCTCTCCCTCTCTCTCTCTCTCCCTTCTCTCCCTCTCTCTCTCTCTCTCTCTCTCCCTCTCTCTCTCTCTCTCTCTCTCTCCCTCTCTCTCTGTCACAAATCCCAGACTGGGAGATGCGATGGTTATAACAGGACAACAATCACGAACGAACAAGTATAACACTTAACAGAACAACCCATCAGACTCACACATTTATTAAACATAAATATAAAGATAAGGATAACAGTGCAATTACATACATACATTATATTCTTCAAGTTAACTGCCGTCCACGGCCTTCTTCCGTAAGCACATTTCCTCGGGTCCACAACCCGGTAATTACTTCTAAAGACACCTCGGCCTCAGCCTCTCCACTCAGGGTCTTAATGACACCCTAGTATTCTTTCACTCCACAGTCTCTCAATAGCGCCTCCCTATGGCAATACACCTTAGCCTCCTATACACTTCACGTGGCCATAACACGTTAATACTTCAATTCACATGAATATCTCATTCGCACAGTAATACATCCACGTCACAGTAGTACATCTTAATAGCACATTCACGATCATATATACATCCCTGTCTGTGGCCAGACTGCCACAACTCATGTGCCTCTACTGTCCTGCACCGACAGCTTCACTCCTGGCCTATGTGTGGCCTTCGGCCCTATGCTGGCCTATCCCCTGTGCTCACCGTAGGCGGCGCTCTTCGGCCCGACCTCGGCATCTACAAAAATAACATTACATTGGTATAATACCATACCATTTCTAATCACTTCACCCCTCATTACAACTCATGAAGCGTACACACAATAGTTCACATTTCACTCACCAAACATCTTACGGTAACACCTCCACCGTATTCCACCCTACTCACTCTCGCTACAAATCCATGAAGCTAACTTCCATCTGTCGCTCATGGCGCACATTGCTATATACAGTATCAAGGACTTCCACATTCCTCACATATACTTATTTACATCATGGTCGTAGACGAATATAATACATCAATCATAATTATCAATCATCGTTCCACCTACCAGTCATCACTGGAAACACTGTCACAATCTCCCGACTGTTCTCACTCACGTCCGTCCCCTGGGACCTTCTAACTTGCAGTGATAGTAGTACAGCGCTCTCGCCTCATGCAGACACCCCCCACTCACAACATGCAAGCTTTTCATTACCCGTGGGCCGTGGGTTAACTTTACTCGACCCCCTTCCCCCGTAACTACTGATCCCAGCTCACCTGCTCGTGACACTCTCTCTCTCTCTCTCTCTCTCACTCTCTCTCTCTCTCTCTCTCTCTCTCTCTCTCTCTTTCTGTCCACATTTACCTCTCTGTCGTCTTTTCGTTTTTTTGTTTTGCAATGACATGTCGGTAATTTTGGTCCAACAATGAAATTGGTTTTAAATGGACGTCCAGCACGCCACAAGCTAACATTCTCTAGAGTTAACCATGGTAAGATCAGATCAAACTTGCTGTAAAATCCATCTAGTGACCATCCGTGTGGCTAGAATCCTACAGTTACTGAGACCTCCAGCAAAGAAGTTGCAGCGTTCCCGACTCCAGCCAACCACAATTATCTTTACTCATTCACTCCACCAAGCCGATACACCGGCTGGCAGTTTTTCCTATATAGACCCACAGCCGGTACATCGGCTACGGAGGTATAGAATTATAAATAGCGAAAAGTGGACTGGAAAAAAAATCGCCATTTCTAAGTCTATACCTCCGTAGCCGATGTACCGGCTGTGTGTCTATAGGAAAAACTGCTAACCGATGTATCGGCTTGGTGGATTGAATGAACCAGGAGCTGTTGCATTATGCGAGTCATGACTGTACTGACACATCAGCAGGGGTAGAAAGTATCTGACTGCCAGGGGCCCGTCTCTAAAGTACCTACCCTTTGACGGGGGGTGGGGGGGGGGGGTGGGAGGGCGTGCCCCCGGTGTAAGAAAAAAAGATTGGCTCCATTCATTTTTTTTATTTTTTCAACAAATTGATTTGTAGGATTGTATAAACATGGAATGTCGGTTATGTATATCACTAAACAATCCAATGGCCCATGCAAAATGTCATTAGTATGAAATGTTAGAACATGCAAATCTTGTCACGGACATTCATTGTTCTAATGGCCGAACACTTGTACCGTAGAGGTTGGGGAGAGTTGAAGTCTAGCGTATGAAAAGCATACATAGCGGGTGGGGTGGGGTGGGGTGTGTGAGGTTTTGCCCAAATCAAGCTGTTTACTCTATGTATGGCCCCCAATGGCCAATACAGGGTGTCCTTAGGAGAGGTCAACAATTTGTGCCGATTATTTGCATGAAATAAGATTGTATTATAATAATATTTATGAGGTACCTGTACAAGCTAACCAATGTCAGGGTCACACTGTCTACAGCACGTCCTTGTATTTCGCAAAGCCTTAATTAATTTTGGTTGACTATAATTATGATCATCTCGACTGTATTTTACATGGTACTGCAATGTTGGTGTTGTATTTTAAGCTACATTTGGGTTGGCTGTGGGGTGGGGGGGGGGGGTGGGGAAGGAGATAACTGGATTTAATTACAGTCACAATTTTACTACTATTTGGGTCAGATAGACGAACTGTTCAGTCTGACTCGTATTGAAACTTTACACAAATTACAGATAAAATTATGTCAGTTAGACCGTTGTTCGCTTTGGTTAGCCATGGTTAAAAATCGGGTGTCCTCACGCCAAGTTGCCATTGCTAGATCTTCTGCTTTCCCGGCCACCCGCACGAAGACCTAGCAAATCCCGGTCTGGAAAGGTTTCACAGACTTTTGACCAAAAAAAACAACAACAAAAGTTAAAATAAGTTGAAAAGGCCCGAGCTCGGGGGGCTAATGAGCGCGTGCGGTTTCCCTATCACGATCTGGTGCTGGTCTAAATGACCTTCCGGCAGACTCGGAGGATCTCATGTTGTATGTGGCCCAGGGAATGGTTGAGGCGATCTTCCACACCCCCCCCCCCCTCCCCAAACCCCTCATCTGGCTAACATCGGTTGCCAGAGCCCGGGAGCAAGGCAAGTATTGCCCCCCCCCCTCCCCCCGTGACCCGTGGACTGTTGGTGCATAGCAACTTTTGTTTGCTCCGTCATTTTGAAAAAGTATGTAGAATGTTCGAACATTGGGAGATCTTCTGTGTGTGTGTTGGGGGGGGGGGTCATTTTTTAATTATTATATCTAATTTATAGTCTTTTTCTTTGACTTTGATATTAACCCCAGAGCAAGAGCCCCCCCCCCCCCCCGAAGCTACGCAACTGCCCCCCCCCCCTGTCTTTCCCGATGGGAGAAGAGCAAATTAAAAGAGATTGAGGGCGGGGAGGTGGAAGGAAGAGCTACACAAGGGAATTAATCCACACAAGTTAAAAGGGAGACAAACTCATTAACTTGCACATGAAGTAAGGTTTCATGGCTCTGTGGCCTCAAGTGACATTCGCCGTGACATGGGAGTAGGACAGAGACACGGAGAAAAAGGAGAGAGAGAGTGAGAGTGAAAGAGAGAGAGAGAGTGAGGGAGAGAGAGAGAGTGAGAGTGAAAGAGAGAGAGAGAGTAAGATAGAGAGAGAGCAGGAGAGAGAGAGAGAGTGAACGAGTGAGAAAGAGAGAGAGAGAGTGAGAGAGAGAGAGTGAGAGAGAGAGAGTGGGAGAGAGAGAGTGGGAGAGAGAGAGAGTGGGAGAGAGAGAGAGAGAGTGAAAGAGAGAGAGAGAGTGCCCATATTTGATACAGTGGAAAGAGAGAGAAAGAGGGAGGGGAGAGGGCTAAAAACAAGAGATAAACTTTGCTCTGAGTTCTTAGTGTGACCTGATGATGTGACTAAGTAATGTGACCCAACGTTGCGACTAGGTGATGTGACAAGTGATATGATCTGATGGGCGACTAGGCCAAGTGGCCAAACGAAGTAACTAGGTGACGTGACCTTATGGTGAAAGCAAGTAATTGATCAAATAACGTGACCAGTAATGTGACCAGGTGATATGACCAATGTTGTGACCATCGGACTGTGGTTTGGCCAGTTTACCGATGAAGGCCCTGTCACTGTCAGTTCCCTAGACATCAGACACGCCTAGCAAAGCCAACAGATGTGAAGCGTTAGAGGCATGCCAAAGTTAGAAAAATGTTCTGTTTCCTCGCCCTATTTCCCGCTCTAGTTCACCATTCACCCACTAAACGCTTGGAGAGGAAACATCTCCCTGGAGGGTAAACATTATCCACTTCGGTTGATGAGGTGAGAAATTGGAATGATTTGAATGTAATCATTGCAGTATGGGGGAATACATGATATTTGTAGAGGGTGATAGATAGATAGATAGATAGATAGATAGATAGATAGATAGATAGATAGATAGATAGATAGATAGATAGATAGATAGATAGATAGATAGATAGATAGATAGATAGATAGATAGATAGATAGATAGATAGATAGATAGATAGATAGATAGATGGATGGATGGATGGATGGATGGATATCTGGCTGGATGGATGGATGGATGGATGAACGAATAGATGAGGTGAGAAATTGGAATGATTTGAGTGTAATCATTGCAGTATGGGGGAATACATGATATTTGTAGAGGGTGATAGATAGATAGATAGATAGATAGATAGATAGATAGATAGATAGATAGATAGATAGGTAGATAGATAGATAGATAGATAGATAGATAGATAGATAGATAGATAGATAGATAGATAGATAGATAGATAGATAGATAGATGGATGGATGGATGGATATCTGGCTGGATGGATGGATGGATGGATGAACGAATAGATGGATAGACAGGGTGGGGTGGATGGATGGATGGAAATATTCGTGGACTGCTAGATGGGTGGATGGAAGGATAGACGAATTTATAAATGATTTTCCTCTTCCCCTTTCTTCCTGCAGTATCTCTATCTATCAGTTTTTACAGGTGTGCCTCCCTGTTTGTTTGTCTGTATCCTCTTTCCTCCGAGACCCCGAGCACTGGCTGATTTATCGCCTCACCCCCTTATGTTTTCAAGCATGCGATTGGCTTACACTGGCATAAAAACCGCGTGGAGCGCCAGATCTATTCTGATTTCGTCAGGCAGTTTTGAGGACATCGATCGTGAATTGTCGCCATAGCAGCCACCCTCTTTTCATCCACACTCGAGTGTTCTCAACTTTTGACGTAGGGTAGCCTCAGACTACTCGGTCCCCACCTTATATGTTATGAATCATAATCTATTATTATAAAAGTGAACTTTGGAGGCTATGTTAGCCTACTCCTCCGTTAATATTTAGCCCACACGCTTCACATTTTACAGACGACCATAGTATCTACATACCCAGGTTTTCGTCACATAAAACATACGAAAACTCCTGTCCCCGAATTTATCAAAATAAGATTTTTTTCGGTCATTCTATTCTAATTCACCATTTCGAGTGAACCGGAAGAATTATATCATTTTGAGGCGCCGACTGAACGCGGAAGTTTTGGTTCCACACCAAGAAACGAAACCGTTTGCAGAACGGGTAATTAAATAAAATAATTCTGTGTGAAATTGTGGTGTAACAGTAACTTCTATTAGTCATAGCATGGAATCCAAATGCCGTGTTAATGTAGCCTAGATCTAGATATAGGTAGAATGTGCATATCCACCATCTTGTCTGTCCGGACCCACTTAAGGCGTCGCGAACCAATCGGCGACGAGTTTTAGAAAGTTCACTACTGTAAACAATGACACGTATGTATACGCACATGGGAGACGTTCGGTCAATTCTTTCACTTCCTTTCTCTTGTTTACTCGGATGGTAGGGAATCTGACCAGCTTGGATACATCCTTTCCACCCCTGTCACAACAGTCAACTGCAATGCAACCAGCAACCGCTTAGACACATCTCGAAGTTACATTCATCAGCTGATCCACCAGCCATCTTGTTTGGCGAAAGTACAAAACAAAAACTATGTGACGTCATGCGCATTCTACCTATACGGTTGTGCTTAGCACATGGAAAATTTGCAAGCTATATCTTGCGCGGGGCGGCTAGTATAGTAATAAAACTGCACACATCTAGAGCGTACATTTCCCCTTTAAACTGAGTTCTGGGCGCGTTATAATTAATACTGATGATAAGAAGGATGACAATAGATAATATTTCTACAGCGTTTTATCCCCTCAAACCCCAAGCTCTACGCCATTTACAGTTATTCTTCAACCCAAATTCAGTTCACCAATACAAAAAAGAAGATACTAAACCATGGGGCAACCTGGACTGTGGTTGTATTGTATTCCGTCAAAAGAACAAAAAAAATGTGTTTTAAGATGTTTCTTGAAAATTTCACTGTTGTCTACATCTCTTATGTTTTGAGACAGAGAATTCCAGGTCTTCTGGGCATGAACAGAAAATTGTCGTTCCGCAAGTTGTTGGAGAAGCTGGAACGTTTTGTTTGTTTTTACAATTTATACTGTCAGCTGGAGATCGTAATCGGAGTGGTGGAACATAAAGATTCAGTCATTCGATATCGCAGGAAGGCGTGTGGCTTCAACACTTGTGGCGTCATCACTCCCCCGCGTCAGTCCGACCAAGAATATGTTGAACAGGATTGTAAGGTGGGCAGGATTACAGTAGGGAGGTGGGGCTGATGTATCCTACATCAAAACGACGAGGGTGCGATACCGTAAACATGCAGGAAAGATGTCATTCCTATGAAAACCTTGGAGCTTGATGTAGAGATGGTTTGACAGTGACCAGGTCACAATGAGGAGGTCTGCACCATTGGAATGGGAAGATAAGTTACGAAACCGACTTTTTATTGTCATCCTGACAACCAAGTTTTCAATGATAACAATAGCAAAGTGACGTGACCTACAAAGATCATATCACGAACGAAGAAGTTCGGAACAGAATCAGGCAAGTCACTGGGCCCTACGAAGACCTGTTGACCTTGGTCAAGAGACGCAAGCTCAAGTGGTATGGCCATGTTATGAGATCATCAGGGCTTGCCAAGACATTCCTGCAGGGCACAGTGCAAGGAGGGAGAAGGAGAGGCAGACAGAGAAAGAGATGGGAGGACAATATCCCAGAACGGACGAGCTTGAGGTTGAGCGATACAATCAGGAGGTCAGAAAACCGAGAGGATTGGAGGATGCTGGTTGCCAGATCACCTGTGGCGCCCCAAACGGTCCACAAGATTACGGGATAGAGAGAATAGCAAAGCATGTAGGGCACTTTGACTGACGTCTCAATGGACTTCACGGCGACAAAATCAAACTAATAATCCATTCTCATTTGCATACACACCTACAAATACAACTACACACGTGCTTGGTCGGATGCACACAAGCTCGCAGTCACACACAACACACATCCCATTTACTAGGCATGTCACAAAAATTTCATCACCAGGCAAAATACTTTTAAATAATGGGTTTTTTAACCGTTCTACACCTGATGGCGGATTCCAGCTCCTCGATATTTCATAGAAGCTCATTCCACATACTAGGACAAAAGAAACTGGAAAGGAACAACGGCCAAATGTTTCCTGATTATACATTTTTAAACTGAGTCTTCTTTTTCTTTTTCATTTTGTTTTTTCGGTCCGCCAAAACGAATCGGCCAAGTTTTGGTGTTCCTGCCATCATCTGTCGGAGAGATGTAGTTTGTCAAACACTTCCATCACAACCTTGAACAGACCCTACACTTTGTCTCTGTTCTAACTCCTGGTCTTAACCCACAATAACTCGTGCATTTGGGAAACCGTTGAGTTCAGAGTCAAGATCAGTTTAGAATTCAGTGGCCTTGTTCACTGGCTGTCTATGGAGAGGAATTTGTAGTTGGGGCATGACAATGAAGCAGCACTTGAAGGGCTTTGTTTGGTCTGCGGATATTCCCGTTGTCTGCAAGTTGCAGTGTGTTGCTGCCCTGAATGTTGAAGCTTCTCACATATAATAATGGAGCTTGGGCCCAACTTTGTTCCCGCAAAGGCTTTTTTACTACGCAAGGTAGAGAAATGAAACTTGGCACATGTATGTAAAATGTATAAAGCCTGCACGTGTCGTGCTCATTTTTTCCCGAAACTCTTTACTTTTTCCAGAAATTCAGTTATAATTACCAGTTATCAATTCATGATTGCGAACGCGACGTGATAATGTACTTCCGTCAATTTCGTCATTTCCGCCTCTTACCGGAAATGTAAACTCTCGAACTAGAGTTCACTTGAGATCCAACCACGCCAAGAAAATTTTGATACCAAGTATAATGTTATACAGATGAGGTGAGTGCCATTCATTCATACCAAGAAAACTGTGTAGAAACATTTATAGTGTACTTCAAGCTCGAAATGAAATATTTTTATTATAGATCTCGGAGTGTCAGTCATGCCAAGAAAACTTTGTCGAAAGGCTAGGCCTCTCACGCCTCGAACTCTAGAGCTAATGCTCAAAGAAAGGAAAATGTAATAATATTATAAAAAAAAAGAATCACGGGATTTTGAACAAGATCTAGATCTACTGCCGCTCACACAGCTCGGATTTGCGTAAAATTTTACATGTGCCCGCCCTGCGACCCGCAAAAGGTTCTTTTTTAGATTTGGAGTCTTGAAAAGGTGGGGAAGTATTTTTTGAGTTTGCTTTATGCCGCTAATTGTCTACTTTTGATCCTCCATTTTTTACGAACACATGAGCCCATTACGTCATCATTTCCTGAAAAATTCTCCTATCTATCTATTAATAGCCAGTTTTTTTGTGGATGACCCAAAGTGTCTCGACATCAATGAATGTCTTTGTGCTGATTTCTTTCGGTCTGGAGTGCTGTGCTTAACCATTCGAAGAATGGGGCAATTACTAGTGATGATACCTTAAAGAGACTTCACTTGACTTAAGCGGTGATTCCATGTTCCATTGGACGATCTTGCTGAAATGTTTGAAGTTGATGTGCAGGGGCGAGTCCAGTGAGATTGTAGATGACGGCTGAGTGGGCAGTTATCGTTTTTGTCGTCATTATTTTCATTTTGTTTTTATCTCTCATCAAAGTGTGTCGACTGTCCAGGTTATAGCTGGATGAAGTGGCGTGGACCAGCGGTAAAGTGTCGCATATTGGGGGTGATTATTAGAATAGTATATTATTGTGTGTGTGTGTGTGAGGGGGGATCTTTTGAAGAAAGGGGGGTGGAGGGGGGGGGGAGAAGAAGATAAGGAAACAGAAGAAAGATTGGGAAAAAGGAAGAAAAGAAGAGAGAGGGGGAAGGAGGAAAGAGGGCAAGGGGATAGAGAGACAGACAGAGAGGCCAAGGGGACAGAGAGACAGACAGAGAGAGCAAGGGAATAGAGAGACAGACAGAGAAAGCAAGGGGATAGAGAGACAGACAGAGAGAGCAAGAGGATAGAGAGACAGACAGAGAGAGCAAGGGGATAGAGAGACAGACAGAGAGAGCAAGGGGATAGAGAGACAGACAGAGAGAGCAAGGATATAGAGAGACAGACAGAGAGAGCAAGAGGATAAATAGACAGACAGAGAGAGCAAGGGGATGGAGAGACTGACAGAGAGAGCAAGGGGATAGAGAGACAGACAGAGAGAGCAAGGGGATAGAGAGACAGACAGAGAGGGCAAGGGGATAGAGAGACAGACAGAGAGAGTAAGGGGATAGAGAGACAGACAGAGAGAGCAAGGGGATGGAGAGACAGACAGAGAAAGCAAGGGGATAGAGAGACAGACAGAGAGAGCAAGGGGATAGAGAGACAGACAGAGAGGGCAAGGGGATAGAGAGACAGACAGAGAGAGCAAGGGGATAGAGAGACAGACAGAGAGAGCAAGGGGATAGAGAGACAGACAGAGAGAGCAAGGGGATAGAGAGAAAGACAGAGAGAGCAAGGGGATAGAGAGACAGACAGAGAGAGCAAGGGGATAGAGAGACAGACAGAGAGGGCAAGGCGATAGAGAGACAGACAGAGAGAGCAAGGGGATAGAGAGAGAGACAGAGAGAGCAAGGGGATAGAGAGACAGACAGAGAGAGCAGGGGATAGAGAGACAGACAGAGAGGGCAAGGGGATAGAGAGACAGACAGAGAGAGCAATGGGATAGAGAGACAGACAGAGAGAGCAAGGGGATAGAGAGACAGACAGAGAGAGCAAGGGGATAGAGAGACAGACAGAGGGAACAAGGGGATAGAGAGACAGACAGAGAGAGCAAGGGGATAGAGAGACAGACAGAGAGAGCAAGGGGATAGAGCGACAGAGAGAGCAAGGGGATAGAGAGACAGACAGAGAGAGCAAGGGGATAGAGAGACAGACAGAGAGAGCAAGGGGATAGAGAGACAGACAGAGCGAGCAAGGGGATAGAGAGACAGACAGAGAGAGCAAGGGGATAGAGAGACAGACAGAGAGAGCAAGGGGATAGAGAGACAGACAGAGAGAGCAAGGGGATAGAGAGACAGAGAGAGCAAGGGGATAGAGAGACAGACAGAGAGAGCAAGGGGATAGAGAGACAGACAGAGAGAGCAAGGGGATAGAGAGACAGACAGAGAGAGCAAGGGGATAGAGAGACAGACAGAGAGAGCAAGGGGATAGAGAGACAGACAGAGAGAGCAAGGGGATAGAGAGACAGACAGAGAGAGCAAGGGGATAGAGAGACAGACAGAGAGAGCAAGGGGATAGAGAGACAGACAGAGAGAGCAAGGGGATAGAGAGACAGACAGAGAGGGCAAGGGGATAGAGAGACAGACAGAGAGATCAAGGGGATAGAGAGACAGACAGAGAGAGCAAGGGGATAGAGAGACAGACAGAGTGAGCAAGGGGATAGAGAGACCGACACAGAGGGCAAGGGGATAGAGAGACAGACAGAGAGAGCAAGGGGATAGAGAGACAGACAGAGAGGGCAAGGGGATAGAGAGACAGACAGAGAGAGCAAGGGGATAGAGAGACAGACAGAGAGAGCAAGGGGATAGAGAGACAGACAGAGAGAGCAAGGGGATAGAGAGACAGACAGAGAGAGCAAGCGGATAGAGAGACAGACAGAGAGAGCAAGGGGATAGAGAGACAGACAGAGAGAGCAAGGGGATAGAGAGACAGACAGAGAGAGCAAGGGGATAGAGAGACAGACAGAGAGAGCAAGGGGATAGAGAGACAGACAGAGAGAGCAATGGGATAGAGAGACAGACAGAGAGAGCAAGGGGATAGAGAGACAGACAGAGAGAGCAATGGGATAGAGAGACAGACAGAGAGAGCAAGGGGATAGAGAGACAGACAGAGAGAGCAAGGGGTTAGAGAGACAGAGAGAGCAAGGGGATAGAGAGACAGACAGAGAGAGCAAGGGGATAGAGAGACAGACAGAGAGAGCAAGGGGATAGAGAGACAGACAGAGAGAGCAAGGGGATAGAGAGACAGACAGAGAGAGCAATGGGATAGAGAGACAGACAGAGAGGGCAAGGGGATAGAGAGACAGACAGAGAGAGCAAGGGGATAGAGAGACAGACAGAGTGAGCAAGGGGATAGAGAGACAGACAGAGAGGGCAAGGGGATAGAGAGACAGACAGAGAGGGCAAGGGGATCGAGAGACAGACAGAGAGAGCAAGGGGATAGAGAGACAGACAGAGAGGGCAAGGGGATAGAGAGACAGACAGAGAGAGCAAGGGGATAGAGAGACAGACAGAGAGAGCAAGGGGATAGAGAGACAGACAGAGAGGGCAAGGGGATAGAGAGACCGACAGAGAGGGCAAGGGGATAGAGAGACAGGGACAGAGAGAGCAAGGGGATAGAGAGACAGACAGAGAGAGCAAGGGGATAGAGAGACAGACAGAGAGGGCAAGGGGATAGAGAGACAGACAGAGAGAGCAAGGGGATAGAGAGACAGACAGAGAGAGCAAGGGGATAGAGAGACAGACAGAGAGAGCAAGGGGATGGAGAGACAGACAAAGAGAGCAAGGGGATAGAGACACAGACAGAGAGAGCAAGGGGATAGAGAGACAGACAGAGAGGGCAAGGGGGTGGAGAGACAGACAGAGAGAGCAAGGGGATGGAGACACAGACAGAGAGAGCAAGGGGATGGAGAGACAGACAGAGAGGGCAAGGGGATAGAGAGAGAGACAGAGAGAGCAAGGGGATGGAGAGACAGACAGAGAGGGCAAGGGGATAGAGAGACCGACATAGAGGGCAAGGGGATAGAGAGACGGACAGAGAGGACAAGGGGATAGAGAGACAGACAGAGAGAGCAAGGGGATAGAGAGACAGACAGAGAGGGCAAGGGGATAGAGAGACAGACAGAGAGAGCAAGGGGATAGAGAGAAATACAGAGAGAATGGGGATAGAGAGACAGACAGAGAGAGCAAGGGGATAGAGACACAGACAGAGAGAGCAAGGGGATAGAGAACCAGACAGAGAGGGCAAGGGGATAGAGGGACAGACAGAGAGAGCAAGGGGATGGAGAGACAGACAGAGAGAGCAAGGGGATGGAGAGACAGACAGAGAAAGCAAGAGGATAGAGAGACAGACAGAGAGAGCAAGGGGATAGAGAGACAGACAGAGAGAGCAAGGGGATAGAGAGACAGACAGAGAGAGCAAGAGGATAGAGAGACAGACAGAGAGAGCAAGGGGATAGAGAGACAGACAGAGAGAGCAAGGGGATAGAGAGACAGACAGAGAGAGCAAGGGGATAGAGAGACAGACAGAGAGAGCAAGGGGATAGAGAGACAGACAGAGAGAGCAAGGGGATAGAGAGACAGACAGAGAGAGCAAGGGGATAGAGAGACAGACAGAGAGAGCAAGGGGATAGAGAGACAGACAGAGAGAGCAAGGGGATAGAGAGACAGACAGAGAGAGCAAGGGGATAGAGAAACAGACAGAGAGGGCAAGGGGATAGAGAGACAGACAGAGAGATCAAGGGGATAGAGAGACAGACAGAGAGAGCAAGGGGATAGAGAGACAGACAGAGTGAGCAAGGGGATAGAGAGACCGACACAGAGGGCAAGGGGATAGAGAGACAGACAGAGAGAGCAAGGGGATAGAGAGACAGACAGAGAGGGCAAGGGGATAGAGAGACAGACAGAGAGAGCAAGGGGATAGAGAGACAGACAGAGAGAGCAAGGGGATAGAGAGACAGACAGAGAGAGCAAGGGGATAGAGAGACAGACAGAGAGAGCAAGGGGATAGAGAGACAGACAGAGAGAGCAAGGGGATAGAGAGACAGACAGAGAGAGCAAGGGGATAGAGAGACAGACAGAGAGAGCAAGGGGATAGAGAGACAGACAGAGAGAGCAAGGGGATAGAGAGACAGACAGAGAGAGCAAGGGGATAGAGAGACAGACAGAGAGAGCAAGGGGATAGAGAGACAGACAGAGAGAGCAAGGGGATAGAGAGACAGACAGAGCGAGCAATGGGATAGAGAGACAGACAGAGAGAGCAAGGGGATAGAGAGACAGACAGAGAGAGCAATGGGATAGAGAGACAGACAGAGAGAGCAAGGGGATAGAGAGACAGACAGAGAGAGCAAGGGGTTAGAGAGACAGAGAGAGCAAGGGGATAGAGAGACAGACAGAGAGAGCAAGGGGATAGAGAGACAGACAGAGAGAGCAAGGGGATAGAGAGACAGACAGAGAGAGCAATGGGATAGAGAGACAGACAGAGAGGGCAAGGGGATAGAGAGACAGACAGAGAGAGCAAGGGGATAGAGAGACAGACAGAGTGAGCAAGGGGATAGAGAGACAGACAGAGAGGGCAAGGGGATAGAGAGACAGACAGAGAGGGCAAGGGGATCGAGAGACAGACAGAGAGAGCAAGGGGATAGAGAGACAGACAGAGAGGGCAAGGGGATAGAGAGACAGACAGAGAGAGCAAGGGGATAGAGAGACAGACAGAGAGAGCAAGGGGATAGAGAGACAGACAGAGAGGGCAAGGGGATAGAGAGACCGACAGAGAGGGCAAGGGGATAGAGAGACCGACAGAGAGAGCAAGGGGATAGAGAGACAGACAGAGAGAGCAAGGGGATAGAGAGACAGACAGAGAGGGCAAGGGGATAGAGAGACAGACAGAGAGAGCAATGGGATAGAGAGACAGACAGAGAGAGCAAGGGGATAGAGAGACAGACAGAGAGAGCAAGGGGATGGAGAGACAGACAAAGAGAGCAAGGGGATAGAGACACAGACAGAGAGAGCAAGGGGATAGAGAGACAGACAGAGAGGGCAAGGGGGTGGAGAGACAGACAGAGAGAGCAAGGGGATGGAGACACAGACAGAGAGAGCAAGGGGATGGAGAGACAGACAGAGAGGGCAAGGGGATAGAGAGAGAGACAGAGAGAGCAAGGGGATGGAGAGACAGACAGAGAGGGCAAGGGGATAGAGAGACCGACAGAGAGGGCAAGGGGAAAGAGAGACGGACAGAGAGAGCAAGGGGATAGAGAGACAGACAGAGAGAGAGCAAGGGGATAGAGAGACAGACAGAGAGGGCAACTGGATAGAGAGACAGACAGAGAGAGCAAGGGGATAGAGAGACAGACAGAGAGAATGGGGATAGAGAGACAGACAGAGAGAGCAAGGGGATAGAGAGACAGACAGAGAGAGCAAGGGGATAGAGAGACAGACAGAGAGGGCAAGGGGATAGAGGGACAGACAGAGAGAGCAAGGGGATGGAGAGACAGACAGAGAGAGCAAGGGGATGGAAAGACAGACAGAGAAAGCAAGAGGATAGAGAGACAGACAGAGAGAGCAAGGGGATAGAGAGACAGACAGAGAGAGCAAGGGGATAGAGAGACAGACAGAGAGAGCAAGAGGATAGAGAGACAGACAGAGAGAGCAAGGGGATAGAGAGACAGACAGAGAGAGCAAGGGGATAGAGAGACAGACAGAGAGAGCAAGGGGATAGAGAGACAGACAGAGAGAGCAAGGGGATAGAGAGACAGACAGAGAGAGCAAGGGGATAGAGAGACAGACAGAGAGAGCAAGGGGATAGAGAGACAGACAGAGAGAGCAAGGGGATGGAGAGACAGACAGAGAGAGCAAAGGGATGGAGAGACAGACAGAGAGAGCAAAGGGATGGAGAGACAGACAGAGAGAGCAAGGGGATAGAGAGACAGACAGAGAGAGCAAGGGGATAGAGAGACAGACAGAGAGAGCAAGGGGATGGAGAGACAGACAGAGAGAGCAAGGGGATAGAGAGACAGACAGAGAGAGCAAGGGGATAGAGAGACAGACAGAGAGATCAAGGGGGTAGAGAGACAGACAGAGAGATCAAGGGGGTAGAGAGACAGACAGAGAGAGCAAGGGGATAGAGAGACAGACAGAGAGAGCAAGGGGATAGAGAGACAGACAGAGAGAGCAAGGAGATAGAGAGACAGACAGAGAGAGCAAGGGGATAGAGAGACAGACAGAGAGGGCAAGGGGATAGAGAGACAGACAGAGAGAGCAAGGGGATAGAGAGACAGACAGAGAGAGCAAGGGGATAGAGAGAGACAGAGAGAGCAAGGGGATAGAGAGACAGACTGAGAGGGCAAGGGGATATAGAGACAGACAGAGAGAGCAAGGGGATATAGAGACAGACAGAGAGAGCAAGGGGATAGAGAGACAGACAGAGAGAGAGCAAGGGGATAGAGAGACAGACAGAGAGAGCAAGGGGATAGAGAGACAGACAGAGAGAGCAAGGGGATAGAGAGACAGACAGAGAGGGCAGGGGGATAGAGAGACAGACAGAGAGAACAAGGGGATAGAGAGACAGACAGAGAGAGTAAGGGGATAGAGAGACAGACAGAGAGAGCAAGGGGATAGAGAGACAGACAGAGAGAGCAAGGGGATGGAGAGACAGACATAGAGAGCAAGGGGATAGAGAGACAGACATGGATAGCAAGGGGATGGAGAGACAGACAGAGAGAGCAATGGGATAGAGAGACAGACAGAGAGAGCAAGGGGATAGAGAGACAGACAGAGAGAGCAAGGGGATAGAGAGACAGACAGAGAGAGCAATGGGATAGAGAGACAGACAGAGAGGGCAAGGGGATAGAGAGACAGACAGAGAGAGCAGTGGGATAGAGAGACAGACAGAGAGAGCAAGGGGATAGAGAGACAGACAGAGAGAGCAATGGGATAGAGAGACAGACAGAGAGAGCAAGGGGATAGAGAGACAGACAGAGAGAGCAAGGGGTTAGAGAGACAGAGAGAGCAAGGGGATAGAGAGACAGACAGAGAGAGCAAGGGGATAGAGAGACAGACAGAGAGAGCAAGGGGATAGAGAGACAGACAGAGAGAGCAAGGGGATAGAGAGACAGACAGAGAGAGCAATGGGATAGAGAGACAGACAGAGAGGGCAAGGGGATAGAGAGACAGACAGAGAGAGCAAGGGGATAGAGAGACAGACAGAGTGAGCAAGGGGATAGAGAGACAGACAGAGAGGGCAAGGGGATAGAGAGACAGACAGAGAGGGCAAGGGGATAGAGAGACAGACAGAGAGGGCAAGGGGATCGAGAGACAGACAGAGAGAGCAAGGGGATAGAGAGACAGACAGATAGGGCAAGGGGATAGAAAGACAGACAGAGAGAGCAAGGGGATAGAGAGACAGACAGAGAGAGCCAGGGGATAGAGAGACAGACAGAGAGGGCAAGGGGATAGAGAGACCGACAGAGAGGGCAAGGGGATAGAGAGACCGACAGAGAGAGCAAGGGGATAGAGAGACAGACAGAGAGGGCAAGGGGATAGAGAGACAGACAGAGAGGGCAAGGGGATAGAGAGACAGACAGAGAGAGCAAGGGGATAGAGAGACAGACAGAGAGAGCAAGGGGATAGAGAGACAGACAGAGAGAGCAAGGGGATGGAGAGACAGACAGAGAGAGCAAGGGGATAGAGACACAGACAGAGAGAGCAAGGGGATAGAGAGACAGACAGAGAGGGCAAGGGGGTGGAGAGACAGACAGAGAGAGCAAGGGGATGGAGACACAGACAGAGAGAGCAAGGGGATGGAGAGACAGACAGAGAGAGCAAGGGGATGGAGAGACAGACAGAGAAAGCAAGGGGATAGAGAGACAGACAGAGAGAGCAAGAGGATAGAGAGACAGACAGAGAGAGCAAGGGGATAGAGAGACAGACAGAGAGAGCAAGGGGATAGAGAGACAGACATAGAGAGCAAGGGGATAGAGAGACAGACAGAGAGAGCAAGGGGATAGAGAGACAGACAGAGAGAGCAAGGGGATAGAGAGACAGACAGAGAGAGCAAGGGGATAGAGAGACAGACAGAGAGAGCAAGGGGATGGAGAGACAGACAGAGAGAGCAAGGGGATGGAGAGACAGACAGAGAGAGCAAGGGGATAGAGAGACAGACAGAGAGAGCAAGGGGATGGAGAGACAGACAGAGAGAGCAAGGGGATGGAGAGACAGACAGAGAGAGCAAGGGGATGGAGAGACAGACAGAGAGAGCAAGGGGATAGAGAGACAGACAGAGAGAGCAAGGGGATAGAGAGACAGACAGAGAGATCAAGGGGGTAGAGAGACAGACAGAGAGAGCAAGGGGATAGAGAGACAGACAGAGAGAGCAAGGGGATAGAGAGACAGACAGAGAGAGCAAGGAGATAGAGAGACAGACAGAGAGCAAGGGGATAGAGAGACAGACAGAGAGGGCAAGGGGATAGAGAGACAGACAGAGAGAGCAAGGGGATAGAGAGACAGACAGAGAGGGCAAGGGGATAGAGAGACAGACAGAGAGAGCAAGGGGATAGAAAGACAGACAGAGAGAGCAAGGGGATAGAGAGACAGACAGAGAGAGCAAGGGGATAGAGAGAGACAGAGAGAGCAAGGGGATAGAGAGACAGACAGAGAGGGCAAGGGGATATAGAGACAGACAGAGAGAGCAAGGGGATATAGAGACAGACAGAGAGAGCAAGGGGATAGAGAGACAGACAGAGAGAGCAAGGGGATAGAGAGACAGACAGAGAGAGCAAGGGGATAGAGAGACAGACAGAGAGAGCAAGGGGATAGAGAGACAGACAGAGAGAGCAAGGGGATAGAGAGACAGACAGAGAGGGCAGGGGGATAGAGAGACAGACAGAGAGAACAAGGGGATAGAGAGACAGACAGAGAGAGCAAGGGGATAGAGAGACAGACAGAGAGAGCAAGGGGATAGAGAGACAGACAGAGAGAGCAAGGGGATGGAGAGACAGACATAGAGAGCAAGGGGATAGAGAGACAGACAGAGAGAGCAAGGGGATAGAGAGACAGACAGAGAGAGCAAGGGGATGGAGAGACAGACATGGATAGCAAGGGGATGGAGAGACAGACAGAGAGAGCAAGACAGAGAAAGAAAGAGGGGAGAGAGAAAGAGTGAGAGACAGAGAGAGAGAGAGAGAGAGAGACAACGAGAGAGAGAGAGACAGGGACAGAGAGAGAGAGGGGCAGAGAGAGAGAGAGAGAGAGAGAGAGAGAGAGAGAGAGAACAAGAGAGAACATGGAGAAGAGGAATAAATGGAACAGGAATGATAATATTGACAATGTCCCATTCATTTAGGCTAGAGAGGGAGCGGGTAACCAGCTCCAGGCTGGTGGAAACTGAACACAGCTTGAAGCAAAACAACAAACATTTTATTGAGTTTTCTTCACAATTCCCGGACGAAAAAGGAAATAGACTGGAGGGTGTCAGGAATTGGAGGACAGGAGAAAATGAGAGTGAGAGAGAGTGAAAGAAAGAAAAATCGAGAATTTATGTTAGCGAGAAACGGTAAAGAGATAGGCTGGCCGGGAGATAAACCTTGAGAATGAGTGAAAGAGAAAATAAGAGAAGAAATGAGTAAAGTGAGGAAAATGTCATGTCTAATCTGCACTCAATGAAGGTTCAACTGCCATTTCAATGCTGAGAAACTGGCCGGAATTTCATGGATTAAATGATTATTTCAGGGGAAGAAACAAAAAATAACAACGGATCTTGGGCTTAGCTCTGGCGCAAGAACTGAGCGCCGCTACACGATTGAATATGTGACGATTTTCTCCTGAGTCGGAACCATTCCCCTGCCCTTGCTACACGATTGAATATGTGACGATTTTCTCCTGAGTCGGAACCATTCCCCTGCCCTTGGATAACATCAACATCATCATGATCATTATCAACGCCATCATCATTATATAGTTATCAAGCATATTATCATCTTTTAATCACAAAGAGATCAGAATTTTGATCAGGTAAAATGTATAAAATGACAGTAACCATGGAAAAATTAGTCAGTGAGATCTGACCCCGCCCTACCTGGGGTTGAAAATGAATGACTGAGTGACTGTGAAGACTGCTGGGTGTTGAGTTGTGAAGTCGGCGGAAATAGTAAAAACTAGATGACCTACCGGGCATTGCCTGAAATAAACAATCATGTGCCCCCCCCCCCCTCTCATATAATCAAACTAAAAGTAATAAACTACAGTCTTGCTTCAGAACTCATGCGCACCACAACATTACGCACCAAACTGAACGATTGATACGGTTACTTTTTATGACTTGCACGGTACTATCATATTACGAAACAAACATGCAAAAATACAGATTTTACATAGCAATAAACATTGTCATTTTTTAAAAATACATGCTTGAAGTAAACAACTTTTAATTATAGCCATCATCTTCCTTATCTCAATTGCCATTTTCCTGCCAAATTTAAGGCCTGAAGAGTGTATAGTTTGATCAGTTAGTCATGCCAAAGGTTGCAAGTTACTGAAATATATAATAGACTAGATGAGCTACCGGGCATTGCCCAGAATAAACAATCATGTGATCCCCCCCCCCCCTCTCTTTAGTATAATAAAAGTAATAAACTGCAGTCTTGCTTCAGAACTCATTGTCACAAATCCCAGACTGGGAGATGTAATAGTTTATGACAGGACAACAATCACGAACAAACAAGTTTAACACTTAACAGAACAATCCATCAGACTCACACATTTATTAAACATAATTATACAGATAATAGCGCAATTACATACATTATATTATTGAAATTAACTGCCGTACAACGGCCTTATTCTCACATGCACTCTTCCTCGGATCCACAACCCGGTAGTTACTCCTAAAGGCACTTCGGCCTCAGCCTCTCCCCTCAGGGTCTTAATGGCACATTAATAATTCACTGGCACCGCAGTCTCTCAACATCACCTTCCTATTGTCATACACCTTAGCATTCCACTGGCACCTCCGCAGGGCAATAACACATTATCATTTCAATAGCCCATCAACATGGCAATAGTACATTATCAGTTCACTAGCCCATCAACATGGCAATAGTACATTATCACATTCACGCTACGTCCCTGTCTGTGGCCTGACTGCCACGACTTTATGTGCCTCTACTGTCCTGCACCGACAGCCTCACTTCTGGCCTATGTGTGGCCTCCGGCCCTATGCTGGCCTATCCCCCGTGCTCACTGAGGCGGCTCTTTAGCCCGTCCCCGACACCTACAAGAATAACATTACATTGGTATAATACCCTACCATTTCTATTCACTCCACCTCTCCTTACAACCCATGAAGCGTACACACAATAGTTCACATTTCACTCACCAAACATCTTACGGTAACACACCTCCATCGGAGTACACAATACTCACTCGTGCTACAAATCCATGAACTCACTTTCATCTATCGCTCATGGCGCACATTGCTATATCCAATATCAAGGACTTCCACATTCCTCACATATACTTATTTACATCGTGGTAATAGACGAATATAATACATCAATCATAATTATCAATCAACGTTCTACCTACCAGTCATCACTGGAAAGATTCTCTCACTAGTCTTCTGACTGCTCCCCTTATGTTCGCCCGCTGGGCTCTTACTAGCGTCCGTTCAGTAGGACCTTCTAACTTGCAGTGATAGTAATACAGCGCTTTCGCCTCATTCAGACCCCCCACTACTCACAACATGCACGCTTAACTTACTTGTCTACGTGCGTTAATTTTACTCTCCTCCTTTCCCCCCGTAATTATTAACTATCGCTCACTCCACTCGTGACACTCATGCGCACCACAACATTACGCACCAAACTGAACGCTTGACACGGTTACTTTTTCTGACATACACGGTACTAACTATATATTACGAAACAAACATGCAAAAATACAGATGTTACATAGCAATAAACATTGTCATTTTTTTAAAATACATGCTTGAAGTAAACAACTTTTAATTATAGCCATCATCTTCCTTATCTCAATTGCCACTTTCCTGCCAAATTTAAGGCCTGAAGAGTGTATAGCTTGGTCAGTTAGTCATGCCAAAGGTTGCGAGTTACTGAAATATATAATAGATTACCACGGTCGTTGTCTGGTTTTTTGAAGTACTAGCTGAGGTTCCCGGCCCTGCCGGGGATAAATCGGTTTGAATATTGGTTTCAGTTCTGGGTGGTTATTATGGACCTCATCTGGCCTGTTCCTATTTGTTTATTTTATTTTTGTTTGTTTGTTTTTAAATAAGTCTTACTGCTCTGCCTTTGTGAGTTGACACCCTGCGCATCCCGTACAACTGCATGATTTGCGCACGGGTTAGTGTGTTTGATAGTGAACACATCGCAGGTAATGATAACGAAACCTTAAAATGGCGAACCATGACTCGAAATAGATCTGAATGATGGCGAAACAATAAATTTCCAATAAAAAAAAACGACAGCGATTTGAGACTTGTATGCCAACCGATAGTACGTTTTTTTAGGGGGCATGCTGCATCAGTGCATGCTAGATCTAGCTCTCACAGACGCTACTGTGATTATGAATCGAATTCCGGGGCCGGAAGTGGAAAAGCGATTAACAAAGAAAGAGGTCATAGGTTAACGAACGTACAATTCGGATCAAACGCTCTCCCAAATTTACTGTTCCATTCTTATCGCATTATTGGAATAACTCACGAATCCCATAAGCATTTTTATGCCTATGTACATAGGAACACTGGTCAGTATCGTACAATTGTGTGTGCCAAATTTCAGTTCAATACGTCCAGTAGTTTTTGAGTCCATAGGGAACAAAGGGGTTTTCTTACATTTTTTTTGTATAGAAGTGGAGATTAGAAACTGCAGCGGTACAATAACTTTCTATTGGTGTTGGTGTACACGTTTGCACACCTTAAAAATACAGTATTCATGGACATGTAGGTCATCACCATCATCATCATCATCATCATCACCGTCATCATCATCATCATCATCATCATCATCATCATCATCATGATCACCATCATCATCATCATCATCATCATCATCACCATCATCATCATCATCATCATCATCATCACTGTCAAGAACAGATTTAATTCATAAATGTTTCCACTGACTAAATTTTTGTGAGAGAGCAGTGAGTAATTTTTACAAACGTAATTATTGTGCGAGCCAGCATAACGTGGTCTCGTAAACAATTTGTTTTGAACAGTTTTTTTTCCTAAAAGATAGACAGAAGGTGTGGGGAAGGATAGACGGACAGCGTAGGTGTGCATGACAGAGCACTTTTTATATCTCGTGTTTTGAACTAGGTTTAGTAAAGAGGGAAGGGGTGAGTAGGAATTAAATGTTATTGAGACGTCTGTTGACGTACAGAAAATACCGTGATCCAGAGTAAAAGCTCGGGGTTTTGAACATTTTAAGAATTTATTGCTATAAAATTACATTATATTGTATTGAGTGATTCGACCTTTGATGTCGACCCAAGGTCGTTGCGTAGGGCTGTTACTTAAAATAACTCAGTTCGGCAGCTGAGCTAGAAGTGGTTGCACCAATCACAATCCAGGAATTAGACGGTAAGCTGCAGATGCAGTCCAGTATTTAAGACCATACAGAACTTAGTTCTGGGCCACATGTAGACAATCCATTTACGAGGTGGACGGCGATAGTCCTCAGCCAGATGAGAGACATAGAGACGCAGTTGAGCAGTCCATTGTGAGGAGCCTGATTTAAAGCTCCAGAGCCTAAGCTACTTGGTTTGATATAAACCCACAGCGTTTACATCCAGCGCTCTCACTCCCAGTGAGGGCCTCATGGTGAGAGTCCATACTAATTTGTAATGATGAAAGTGAACCGTTCTACTTACTTTTGAAGACAGTTTCAGAGCTACCGCCAGACAACGCATGGTTGTACAAGCATTCTCCATGGCGTGTCTAGAGGAAATGTCCATATCATAACATGTCTCATTGAATTAATAGAATTTAAACTGTTATATCCGTCGCCACGTGCGCGGATTCTATTTGGCATATAACTCATATGACCTGCAAGTAGTTAGATTGAATACGTTAGTCTTTATAGAAAGCTGTAGTTTCATTAGTTAGATTCAGTTGCCTTTGAATTGATATTTATATTTATAATTATATTTGTTACATTAATTCCTGTAATTAAACTGCCCTACAGTTCTGCTAAAAATCAAAGCAATTGATTTATTTAGTTTTTAGAGTGCAAGTATTTTTTTTTTGTGTGTTCGTCGATTGTGGGAGCGGACCTCGAAAGAGTGTCAGTCGAAATATCCCCATCTAACCCACATCGCGACAATCACCATCATCATCATCATCATCATCACCGTCATCATCATCACCATCATCATCATCATCATCACCATCATCATCACCATCATCATCATCATCATCATCATCATCATCATCATCATCGTCATCATCATCATCATCATCATCATCGTCATCATCATCATAGTCCTCAGCATCATCATCATCACCATCATCATCATCATCATCGTCATCATCATCATCATCATCATCGTCATCATCATCATCATCATCATCATCGTCGTCATCATCATCATCATCATCATCATCGTCATCATCATCATAGTCCTCCGCAGTATCATCATCATCATCATCATCATCATCATCATAGTCCTCAGCAGTATCATCATCATCATCATCATCATCATCATCATCATCATCATCATAGTCCTCAGCAGTATCATCATCATTTTCGTGACCATCGAAATCATTATGGTCACAGTGATTTCCCAAGGGATCAGATCTGTCTGGTGTCTGATCATTTAAATTTAATTCACGAAACAGGTTTAAGAAGCACGGTCAAATAGTCAAAATAGAATACAAAGTGATAAAACCCAACGAAATAAATAATATCATCCCCCACCCCACCCCCTAAAATGATACTTCTTTATAGTTGTCAGTACTTCCATCATCGACATCCCCATTATCATATCACTTATTGCCATCATTATCAGTACCATCATCATCGCCACCGTCATCATCAACAGGAACAGCAAATCTAATCTAGTATAATCAGAGAGTATGTATTTATAGAGAGATCTCACTTCCACCAAATCACGAAACTAGGTCGCTGCGGTAAACTAGAATTGACAGAGACCGTCTTCACCAAAGATATTGTGCATATCTGTTTACTGTGTTTTTTTCATTTTTTGGGCTGATTGAAACTATTTAGAGCCGTTTGTAAGCTCTTATACCCCGTGGATATGCACAAATGGATATTGTTTACCCCAGCGACCTACTTTCCGCTCCATGCTAACAGTGGTTTTGCGGCGCCTCCCGTGTCTCGCAGTGCAGGTCGACCAATAGTGAAACCTCTCTATACATCATACTCCCTGATATAATGGTAAATTTATAGTGCAAAATTGTGACAGTGCTACTGCGACCAAAAAAACAACAACAAAAAACAGTGTTTTCCCACAGCGATAGCTGAACAGTGAACAAAATTCAATATTTTCCCTATTTAGCTTTGTAAAATACGGCACTTTTCATGACTTCCGCGCATTTACCGTTAGGTGGCGGTGCGAAATCTGTGCACGCTAAAAGCATTAGATGTCTTATCTTATCATTTGTAATTTATTATCTCTAGTATAAAAAAAAAATATTCGCGCCAGCGTATACAAACTTAAGTCAAGCCGGCAGACTTTATTTGGCAACGTATGTTCCTGAAATTTTGCACAAAAATAAAAAAAAAACCAATTTGGACTAATCACTTTTGCCGTCAAATACGTTTTCCCTTTTTCTTTTTTTGACAACTAAAGACTTTTAAATTATCGGAGATCGCACCGTGTCGTTAATCTCCTCCCCCCCCCCCCCCCCCATTTTTTAAAAAATTTTTGCGGCGACCACATGACATCATCACCTTGCTGCGATTTGTTCACTCTTAGACACACACTGCCCAATGAGCAGATTATCTCATGAATGCTGACGTGGTGTGCAGGGCATTAATACCCCAAAGAAGCTGCAGTAAGACTGATCTCAAAACAAACAAACAAGCAACAAAAAAAAACACAAAATAAATCTAAAGGAACAGGCAAATTGAAGCAAATCCATTATAATCACCCCGAATCGAAACTAATAAACACATTTATCCCGAGCAGGGCCGGGGACCTCGGCTAGTTAATAGATAAATAAATAAAGATTAAATAAATAAATTGATGGAAAAATAGATAAGTACAGCAATCTATCACTCCATAATCAAGCAGTAATTAATCTGATAAAGAAAACAATGAATATAATAAAACGAAATGCAGGACTGGGGACAAATTCATTCCGAAATACACGTGCGCTCCTGTTCTGTCCAGTTAAAGGTCGGACATTGACTTTTCCGCACTCGTTTGAAACTCTCTACACCAGTCAGTCTTCTCTCTAATTAGTCAATGGCCATAATTTTTCCCCTTGTTTTGTTTGTTTGAATCATTTTGATGTTCCATTTGAATCACTTAAAATCTGTTGTTGTTTTTTTCCCCTTTGCTCCCGCAGGCGTCATTTTGTCTGTGAAAATGGACGCCAAGAAGAAGACTGACGCTCAGAAGAAAATTATACGTCAACTGGAACACGACAACAAGAAACAGCGTTCACGGATAGACAAACTGGAGGTAAGACCAAATCTCTACTCTCGAGTCTGGTGTCTTCAATTCTACACTGCTCTGGTCTACACTGCTGTGATCTACACTGCTCTGGTAAAGGCAACGGCTCATGATGACAAATAGCCTTAATGATCTATTCCGTGCTGAGAGTTCATGCGAGCAAAAGGGATTGGTTAATTTCATGTCTGATAATGTAAATGATTCCCCATTAAGTGATATTTGTGATTTTGGAAGATTTTTTTCCCCCCCGATTTACAAGTCTTGCAATACAAAGGATAATGTTTGAAATAGTGGTGATAAGTACAGTGATTTTACAGTTTGTTGTTTAGCGGTTTGTTTAACAAGCCCCCCCCCCCCCCCCGAAAAAAATAAAATGGCGTCAACTGACAAGTAGAGAGATAATTTAAAGAATGAAAATAAATGCTTCTTTCGACTCATTGGGGTGTTATGCGAAGAGACTTTGTAAGAAAATTCTGACATATGTCTGTTTACCAATTTACCCCTGTGTCGTGTGCCGTGACATGAAGACTTAACTCTATACACTGATTTTTTGTGTTGTTTTTTTTTGTCCGACAAAGGCAGTCATGTTTTACAACACTTGAAACTATTGTTTGTTGGCGTGCTTAGGTAATTGAGTGATTCGTGCAGCGAGTGATTGATTTGGTCAGTGATTGGATACGAATGAATCAGACAGACAGTCAGTCAGTCAATCAATCAATCAATCACCCAAATTGATCAATAAATCAATCAATGATTAATCAATCGATCAGCCAATCAATCAGTACATCGATAGCTCAATCGATCAGTCAGTTAATCAATCAATCACTCAGTTGGTACGCCAGTACATAGACCATCAATCAATTATTAATCCATCAGTAAGTCAGTCAGTCATCCAATCATTCAGTCAGTCAACATATTAATGAAGTCAGTCAATCAGTCGGTCAGACACGCCACATAGAAACATTGATCTCTGCCATGAAATAATCCTTCTCACCTTGTGACCATTCCAGAAAGAGAACCTACTGCTAAAGCAGAAAATCTCGATGCTCAACGACAACACATCAGTCAGTACCAACGCCTTCACACAGACAAAAGTGAGTAGTTAGCTGGCTGCAGCAGCAGGACTTAGTGTTTCTTATTATTTCTTTCTTTCTCTATTATTTTGATGTTGTTGTTTTTGTTTCCATGGCAATGAGAGTACCAGTGACCAAGGAAGAGAGAGAGAGAAAAAAAGAGGCAATGCCTTTATGTTCATCACTCCAGCTACGTCAGTGCTCAGATCCTCCTGAAAACGGAGTCAATACTTTTATAAAAATTACCGTCAAAACGTGTACCACATTCTGTGGTTGAAATGATATTTTCTTCCATAGCTGTGCTTTATCTCATTCTTATGATCTCAGAAAAGATCCCAAAAAGCAGAGAATATTATTAATGATTTCCATTTCTCTGCTAAATATAAATTTTTTCAAATTTTGGCATCTGTAATTTAGAGACTGGCTTTCTTCAGACCACTTCAGACTACTGGTCGGGGTTTTACGTCGGCAAATCAGGGGAAAATATTAGTTTTTGCTCCCACCTGAAGACAAACAGGAGAGTGGAGCTTGATTGTATCGGAAAAAATGTGAATGATTTAAATTAGAATCCATTTCCTCTATTATTTACAAAACAAACAAACAAAAATCACGAAAGCGCCTTGCATGTTGCAGAATTTCTTTTATAGTTTATAGTGACATAACAGATGCCGCAAAAACCCTTTATAGACACCACTAAAATTTCACACTCAGTATGAAATCCGGAATTTCGGACGTCCAGAGATTGGCTTCAACCGATAGGATTCTCAGTTCCCATCAGGTCGAGCTGACGGCTGGAGAATTGTAACGGCACAACAAACTTGCCCACAGAATATAACTATATTTTTAAGTGATGGATACGCCTAGGGCTAAATGAATATCCGTCATAATTAAAAATCTCATATCACTCATGACGCACAAAATTTAAATCGAAATTGTAACACGTTTGTAACATAATTGTTTTAAAGCGTAAGCAATTCTGAGGGTGATTATGCTTGACGATTCTTGATGTTAATTCTTACTGTTCACTAAAATAAAACCTGTTTTTGTCCCCAGAGTAATTCATTTCCAGAAGGCAACATGCAAGAGACACAACCCAGCAGCTTCCAGGGGAAAACTTGAATTTCCAAGCAGAGTTATCCCAGGGTCTTGTTTGCTGAAAACAAGAAATTGCGAATATTTGAATGTACAGAAGTTTGTGAGTTGTTTCTACAAGAACTGCATAATATCTGGAGTACTGAGTCTCTTCCGACTGCCAGCTTTGCTCGTGATAGTGACCTTCTTTCAGTGACAGCGCTGGGTATAGTGTCTTCTGTGCTAAGAGGATTATTGACGCATTGCGGGGAAAGAAACAATGTGATCTGGCTCTCTTGTGCTTGATGATCGTGATAAAAATGATTGTAATTGTGTGATGGACGACGTCGACATTCCTGGTTATTCCCCCTGCTGGCATGTTGGTGATTGGACGGCAAGAAGTTTTGGAAAAAAGACGTCAGTAATGTTTGCAGATCTCTTTTTTTCCTGGCAAGTGCTGGAACTTTGAGTTTTATCCTTTAAACGCTGACACCGGATAAAGGGGAATATTTTACTGTGGTACTATGTGAATATCTGGCTGCCAGCTTTATAGTTGTGTTTAAACCATTCAGCAAATTCACAGTTTGCTATAAAGAACCAATTATCGTGAGAAGATCATTATAACATGTGAAAAGCCCACAGAAACTCAGATTTGCTATTTTTATGTCTTCAATTGTATTGTCCAAGCTGTTTATAGATCTGTGGATCTAATTAAGTAGGAAAGATCTCAGGATAGTGCAAAATAACTATGTGTGCATGACCACAAAATCTTGAAGTGTGTGTGTGTGTGTGTGTATTGTATCTGTCTGCATGTGTGTGTGTGAGAGAGAGAGAGACTGTGAGTACCATAGTACCCAATCACCGCTCTCACAGGTTAATGACACTGAGAAAAATCCTCGCCGCTGCTTTATTTGCTCAACCTCATCATTTGTTTTGTTTCTTCATGCTGTAATCTGTTACATTCATGTTTTTAATGTTTTCATTCAGTTGTGCTGTCAGAGGAGGACTGGTAGACCAAATGAAAAGTGGATCAGTTTTAGCACTGTATGAGTGCGCTTCCCAGTTCTGTTCCGAAGAAAAATAAATGAAACAATGCAGGTGGCTTTCAGATTTGCGGGTCTAGTAATCGCTCTGGTAATTATAACTATAACTGTAAGTCAATTTGACATGAGATTTGTGTAGAAAATGGCACCTCAGTGCATGTTCAAAGAGAATTTTTTGTTTACATTTCCCTTGTCAAGGGGTTTGGTCTTTGAGCTCTGCAGTGTTGATACTGAACTAGCCTCGTAATAGAAAGGAATGTGGAAACTGCATGCAAGATAATAATAAGATAATAATAATAATAATAATGAAGATCATTTATATAGCGCCCAATCCAAACTGTTTGCTCTAGGCGCTTTACAGAAAGTCGTGTTCTCTCCATCTGCAACTCACTCTCTCTCTCTCACGCTCTCTCTCTCACCCTCTCTCTCTCTGCTACACATACATTGTATACATAGATACACACACATAACATACTATAAGACAGAAATTAAACGATAAAACAGCAAAATTAAAGTGAAATGAGAAAATAAATGGATTGGGAATGAGTCTTCACAACTGAAAGTGTTTTTTAAAAAGGTGGGTTTTTAGACCAGTTTTGAATTTTGACTCGGTAGATACTTCCCGCAATGATTTTGGCAGTGAGTTCCAGATGTGCGGGGCACAGTGTGTAAATGCTCTGCCTCCTAGTTTCTTTGACTTGCAGTTAAAAATCTTAAGAAGGCCCTGATCGCCTGATCTTAAAGAACGAGGTGGTGAGTAGGGCTCTACCAGAGTGGAAAGGTAAGGTGGTGCAGTTTTGTTTATGCACTTGTAACACAGAACTGCTATTTTGTACTGGATTCGCAACTTAACTGGTAACCAGTGCAGTTTAATAAGCATGGGGGTAATGTGTTCACTCTTTTTCTTCTTTAAGACAATTCTAGCAGCTTGGTTTTGAAATCGTTGCAGTCTGTTTAAAGTTTCATTGGATAAGTTCGCAAGAAGGGAATTGCAGTAATCTAAGCGAGAAAATATAAACGATGAGATCAAGACCCTCACAGAGTTTTCGCTTAGAAAAGATGACATTTGACCTACTCTGCGCATCTCACAGTAGATGGTTCTACACAAATTATGAACATGGAAATGCATGGAAAGCTTTGAGTCAAAATATACCCCCAAATTTCTAGCCTTCTCTGAAAAAGATATGTTCTCATTCCCAATGCAGATATTCCACACATCACTCGGATTCCATCCTCTCTTTGTGTTACACAATATCACTTCAGTCTTATCTTCATTCATCTTTAGCTTGTTAGATTCCATCCAGTTTTTCACATCATCAGTGCAACACTCTATAGAAGTAACTAGTTTCTTGATGTCACAGGGTGGAACAGACATATACAGCTGGGTGTCGTCAGCGTACATATGATATTTCACATTATGCTTTCTTATGATTGAACCAAGTGGCTGTGTATACAGCGTGTACAAAAGAGGACCCAATACAGATCCTTGGGGCACACCAAAATGTAGTTTGAAAGATGTTGACATATTTCTATCTACAAGAACTGATTGGGTACGGTCACATAGATATGACTTGAACCATTTGATTGAAATGATTGAGTTATTTTCCAGAACACATGCTTACAATGGTGTCATATTTGGGTGACAGGATTCCGGAGTGGGACAACAAACACAGAATCAGGAAGATCACAATTCTTTCACAAAACAGCAACAACAAATTTACAGAGATAATGACTTCAAACGCAAGGGCAATAACCAAACATTATTTCTGAGTGAAAATATTAATGAGTTCTCTCTCTTGGTTCAGAATTAGTCAGCACTCTCTTGATTAAGAACAACTGGAAAATAGAACACCGACGACACGGTAACAGAGAAGGTTTCTCCTTGCTCGCTTTGCAGATATTCGTCTATCGTCGTTTGTACAATAACATAATTAGAATCTACTTATCGAAATATCTGTTTGATGTACCGGCACTATTCATTGCCAAACTTTTAGTCTCTTTCGCCGCATCTCCTGTGTAACATTTCATTATCCGGTCCGTATCGTCAAGTTTTACTGGAATGATTGAAACTACAAATGGAATGAGGTTTGGATATCTCATAGACATCAAGCACACATCAATGCAGCAAGTTGTTGTTTATAATTCCAATACAGCGACTGATCAACTCATACAGGGAAAATAATTCAAGATCAGCACGGGATGAGCTTTCTGTCTGTATTGTCTAATTGTCATACTCACCATTTCTTCATTCCCTTTGCCAAATTAATCACAATTCACAACATAGATGACCTCTCCATAGATGTATGAAATAGAACGCACTCATAGTGAGATATTCATGGCTCCTTGGCTGAGAAATGTGCACAATCAACTGCAAGAATTTGACTCTCACCTAGGCAGAACACATTTTGCTTTCAGCGTTCTCTGACACGTCGCATTCATTCTTCCTGTGAAACATTCCGATCAACAACAATTATGAGCGTATCAGTTTGGCCAGAATATCGTACAGAGTGCGTTAGAATCGCTGACTGAAGTAATTCTGCAGACAGATCGTGAATGTCTCACAGAATGCTCAGCAGCCAATCACTCGCTTCTTTGTGTGTGGCTACGTCACACCGCTGTGTACAAGTGAGTGCCTACATCCTCAGAGCGTGTAGATATTAATTGTATTCTGGCTTCAGTCCCACGTGACTACATCTTGCCTACATTACTGGTCAGTTTCCCCGTTCTGTAAACAATGATATTTATGAGCTACATTACTCCTGTTAGCATCAAGTCAGAACTTAGCTTTATTAATGATATCGTGATGATTGCACGGTTGTACATTTGGGATCTGAGACTTTTTCCAAAGAGGCAAATAATTGTGGATATTGAATTTACCTTTAAAAATCATTTGTCCATTGGAAGGTTCATCACTGGCTAGGGGTCAACGCCACAGATGGGAGAGGTTGAGAGTTGAGGACAAGTGAAGAATGTCGTAAGTTTAAGTAGGAAATTTGGAGTATTTGGGTCATCAAAATGTTTCATGAGATAATAGAGAGATCAAAATGTGAGGATTCTGGAGGTTCCAATGAAATTATCAAATATTTCAGGTTCCTTTAAAGTTTTCATTCTTTGACCTCTTCAGTTTAGGTCCAAAGCTCAGCGAAACCTCTGATTGTTTCTAGCTGATGACCCCGTTTGGAAGCTTACCCCGCTGCAAGTGGACAGATGTTAAAAGTATAGAAAAAGTGTGTAATTCACAAAGTCACTGTCCGTTTGATTGGCCGGCTTTCATGAGACATCTCTCCTACCCATTAGAAAATAATAACAGTTCATATTTATATTTGCCAAACCTACTAGATTTAGTGCATTGGAGATTTGGTTGAATGTTGAATGAAATATGTGAAAATGCATTTTTTGTTACTTTTAACTTCCGGATTTAAATCACGTGCCAAGAAGGCCCCACCCACTGCCCACGTGTTTTCTGTCATAAAAACCTCCCGCTTTTTCCTGGATAATTTTGGAAAATAAGTTTTTTCATTGCACCTGCCGCACAAACGGCCGAAACAAAATCTAGTGCTGAAATGACCCCCCCCCCCCCCACTTTGTCACGATGCTTAAAATAGAGTATCTTTTACATGTGACGTGAATAATCAGCGAGTAGATTCTTTGGCAGAAATTTCCTGATGGTTTACGATTTACACGGGGCGTTTAGCAGTGAGAATTTGCCAGCATGTAAATGTTGTATTGTATATTTGGCTTTGTGTGAAATCACATGACCAGTGAGTGACAGGGCCTGGCAGTACATGGACATTTAAAGTGAAGAAAAACAAGATATTGTAACACAACAGTGTTGGCACCAGTAACCGTTCGTTTATTCTATCAATTGTCATGTGTTCATGAACTTAATCTACTGAGCAATAATACGTTTGTGTACATAAAACATAAAATGTTCTTGTCAAAGAGAATTCATGTTGGTATATTTAGATCACTTGTGTTAGTCCTGTAAACAAGTTATAAATTTGCCTGTATTCAAGACGTCGTGCAACTGATCTACGTGTGTGTCCATACAAACCATTCGTGGATCGGAATATTTTAATTATTATCTGGCTGTATATTTTAACACTTGCATTGTGTGGTTCATGATTTACATAATATCTGAATTTATTTTTGTCATACCAGAATCATTTTAATTTTGAATTCGTTGCTTTTTCCCAAGATTTAAAGGGAGATAATTTATAACTAGGCACCCAGCGACATGTACAGATTATCCCACCATCTACCAAATGTTGACTGTGGCGAGAAGGATTATAATATAGGTTTATAATTTTTGTTTGAATTGTTTGCGTTGGAAAATGTGTCCATCAAGAATTATTAAATCGAAACTGTTGTTGTTGTTTTTTTCGCGAGGGAAAAGTTCAATTTTTTTATTGTCAGTTCTTGAAATCATCTGCCAAATGTTCTATCATTTCAGACAAAATCATAAAGTTACCAATCTTTGTTCCAAGCATTCACTGTTATTAATGAGAAAGATAGAGTTGAGTGCTGATACAGAATATGTACAGTTCAAACAGCAGAGTATGATCCGAGACACAGAATACCGAGACGGACCATTCCTTCTTTTACTATATGTCCACAACTTGCGCGCGTATAAACACGGTGAGTACTTGTCACAGAGCTCTGTGGTACTAGTTTTTTTCGTTCAATTATGAAGGGGTGTGGTGAAAATTGTTGTATTGTTGACATGGATGATACGCGCGCAAGACGACGGACGGAATTTGGGGAATTGAACCGTCTGGGCATTCTGTGTCTCGGGTATGATACTGGATCAGTGCAAGCATGTCAGATAAATGTCATGTGGTTTCAAACCACTGTTCAGTGACGGCTGGTGCTAGGGGACCGTAGTCTGCTTACAAAGCCGAATTAGAGAAAATGCTGAGCTATGTTCCCTGGTCAACTATGTCTTACAGTGTGAGATGCAACGGTCCCCTACGCGGACAGTTAAACAAACTGTTTAGAGACGGACTTATGTATACAAGGCTGCCTCGCGTGGAGCGTTTTACCAACCTTATCACCGCTCAGTGTTTGTTTGTGAATTCTTAAAAAAGACAGGGTTTGACATGACTATGTAGTGTTGTCTCTTGGTTTGAAACGTGTATCCATTTTATTTATTTATTTATTAATATTTATTTAGTTACTTATTTATTTGTTAATCATTCAACTTCCAAAGTTGTCTTCTAAATTACCATAACCACAGGGAATCGCCAGGTATATGTTTAATATCAATCTCCATCAGCTGATTGGTCCTATCAAATGTGACATCAAGTGAAACAGTCGCTTTAAAAAAAAAAATGAATTCACTGGCGGTCACTCTGTTCTGGACAAAAGTCGAATTCTTCTTCCCGTGTCACGCTCACTAGATAAATTGTCCAACCAGGATAATAAATTGGCTTTTTTAAAGACAAATTCCAGAAATTTGGGCTTTTTTTTTACATGGTTGGTGTCAGAAAATTAATTTGGCTTTTTTCTGGCTTTTTTTCTTGACATACTAAAATTATCAGCAGGAAACTACATACCATCCTTTTATAAAAACATTTCCTATTGAGGAAATATGTTCTGGTCAGTCACATGTGCATGGGGCAAAGATTTCTGCTGCTAATTGTCAAGAAAGCGCCAGCCCGCAAAGTCAGTGTCCAGTTGGCCCTGGATTATAGTTTTTCACATTTTTTAAACTGCTACCGTTTTTTTTTTTTTTTAAAGACTGTCACCCACCTTAGCACCTTAGTACCTTAGCACCTTAGCACCTTAGTACTCCCTACACTCTGCGGGTCTGGGCTGATATAGGTAACCATGAAACATTTCACGCGCTGGTCACCTTCGTCTTTGTTTGCCTAACAACCCCAGTCAGCAATGCTATAGCTGAGAGAATATTTTCTCATGTACCCTCCATTAATACTAAGTCTAGAGAACAGAATGCAACTGAATCGCCTTGATGCTTTTGTGAGAATCGGGGCAGAACTGTTACTTTCAAAAAAAAAATGTTGTAAAGGCTTTCACTGACTGCATCACCAGAAATATTGTTTTTTTAAATCACAACTGACAAGGTTTAAGCCAAATGTTCCACTCATTCTAGTAGGGAGGGTGATATTAACCTGGTTCTGGAGCTTTCCATGTGATGTGAGTATCAAAAACTATACGGAACTGTGTTTGGCTTTTGAGAGGGGGGAGGGGGGGGGGGTTCTGGCATTGTTTGGCTTAAACTTAAAATCTCAATCTGGCAACCCTGGTCTCCTAACTGATCATTGAATTCGTGCACTATTCTTAAAGTTTATGTCTACTGTCATGTAAAATTAACAAGTGAGTGAATGACATCAATTTCTGTGGGTCAAGGTTCCAGATGGAAGCCTTTATCTAGCCTCAAATTGGTGATTTCTTGTTTTTTGTTGTTGTTTTTCTCTTAAAGTAAGTTTGACCTTATGTCCTAGTAGGGAGCAAGCGGCATGATTTTTTTTCGTACTCACTTTACCAAATTCAGGAGCGGGGCAGCAACCCACCCCCAAACACAGGTCATCGGCTAAGAGATTTCTCGTCCTACCGAACACTACCATGGGTGCTGCAACCTCTGGACTGTGCACCCTAACCCTAACCCTAACCCTAAAATGACTCTGAACGTCACCAAAAATCCCTGTAATATGTTGGAGCTGTTGCTGCCACGCTCCTGAATTTGGTAAAGTGAGTACGAAAAAAAATCACGCAAGCGGGGCGGATAGTCGAGAATATCCAGGGTAGAAGGGTAGGGTTTTAAGAATGCTTCCTGGCTTTATTAAATTATATTTTGCATGAAAATGTGATCGTTATTTTCATTAAAGCCTTCGAGATTTAGCAATATGTAATATTCTTGTAAAAGTTAATGAAATAATTAATTATTAGCTTATCAAGAAACTCAGGGTTTTGACAGACGGGAATATCAAAACTATCAATTTGTGACCAGAATAAATATTTGATTTGTTTTGGCGCCAGCATTGTATGATTACAATAATAGTAGTAGTAGTAATAATGAATACATTAACAAGGTAATTACTTTGCTCGAAATACCATTATTAGAGCCGGACTTTTCATATTGTTTGTTAAATATTGTCCATCACCTGCCAGGTTATCTCCCTTTCATTTCTACCATGTTTTAATCTAGAGTTGTCTTTCTTTCAAAACTTTCAGCTCAGACGCCTAGCAGATAGGCAGACAATAGGCAGACAATAGACAGACAATTACAGCCGAACTAGAGATGTCAGACAAATCGCTCTCTGCTCGTTAATTAGAGTTTGTAAATGGAGAATGTACCAAACATCTTGCCATGAATAATTATGTGAAGTTTAATGTATTCACAATTCTGCTGTTAACTGTACACTCACATGATTACCAATGACCAATGACAAACAGCTATGGATGATAAATTATGTGGACAGATTTTACCCTCAAGATTTGTCACATTCCCTCAGTAAAGCTCGGAAAGTGCTTATAATTTGTATATCGCTGTATTCCTTCGTTGAAGTGACTAATGGCGAATGGTTCATTTTATGTAAAGTTCAAGTTCAAGTTCAAGTTCAACAAATCTTTATTATCCCATAAACAGGAACTTGTGCAACAAATTGTCAGGCATAAAAAGTAACATATTTAAGATAGAACAAATAAACATGCATGTGTATATTCTCTCTCTCTCTCTCTCTCTCTCTCGATCTCTCTCACCAAGGCAGACCTATCTCGAATTTTTAGAGCTGGTTTGATTAAGTAGGGTGACGGCGGTGGGAACGAAGGTTTTTTGGAATCTTTGTGTTTTTGTCGAAATTGACCGAAAACGTCGGTTTGAAGGGAGAAGTTCAAAAAGATAGGACAGAGGGTGGGATGGGTCTTTATGAATACTGGTTGCCTTGCCAAGGGCTCTCTTGTTGAACAACTGTTTAAGAGGCACCTGCTTTCTCCCGACTATCTTGCTGCATGAGTTCACAATGCTGTTCAGTGGGTTTTTGCTTTTTACATTAAGAGTTTTATACCAGCATATAAAGGAAAAAGTGAGGACGGATTCGATAAAAGCATGGTAGCACATTTCCATAATTCTGCTTGAGACCATCAATGATCTCAACTGATACAGGATGTGCATTCTCTGTTTACATTTTTTGTAGACAACTTGAGCATTTTTAGAGAAATTAAGTTTATTGTCTATGATTGTGCCCAGATATCTGTATTCTTCCACTCTCTCTACTGTTTGACCCTTCAGCTGGAGGGCCGCCACATCTTTCCTATTCCTCTTGTAAAATACTCATTTCCACCTATAGATGTGACATGCAGAGCCAAGACCAGCACTGCGAGCGCCCAGTAGTGTAGTTTTCTCCAATGCTCACTTGTTATATTGCATTCGATTATTTTGTGATGAATTTGTCATGCGTTTTCCACTGTGGCTTATAGTAGGTCAAAGCTCAGATTTTTATCTATGTACAATTTTTGTAAAAACCTTTATTCGATTACTCCAATATGTGTCTAGTCCAATGGCTTTAAGTTGTATCAGCTGAGTACTTCGTCTCACAATGAGAAAAGTGCCCAGCGATGCCCGCAGTTAGTAGCAAAGACTTCCATGTGATCCACGGAACATGCTTTTATCCATAGTTTGCTGTGATTGATTTGTGATAATTCAGGTTTCCTTTGAATATTATACAATACGTGATTTTATTGTCTTCTTTTTATGATTATGATTATGTGTTGGTGCGTGAAAGTGAGTGTAACCTAACACAGTTAGCCGGGGCGGATCCACGACTGTATGTGAGAACTATCGGGAACACATTGTTACCTTTTATTTTTAAGGCTCAGACTGAACTGCGATTTGAAATGTATTCATTCTGTACAAGGTTCAGTGACTCTAGATAACTAAATAGATAATTAAATAGGTATATAAAAAAGCGAACAGATAAAACCTAACTTAACAAATAAGTAGATATCTATATTGGTATGTTCGTGCGTAGCTCAGTAAAGGAATTCAAAGTGAATAAATAGATTAATAAATAGATAAATATTTAAAGTACGTCAATAAATATGTAAACAAAGACATAGCTGTCTGTAAGGTGTATCCAAAGGATCGGACCCGAAGTTTACTCTTTGATTCCAATCAACCCACCTTCAACCCCTATTCTCTCAACAATCAAATTCTAAAACGGGTCATCTGGCTTTCATTTAGAGCTGCAATCACTGCTAAGGTGTGGGTAACAAATACAATAACAACAACAACAACAGCAACTACAAGATCAACAACAAACAACAACAACCTGTTCAAGATTAGTAACTGTCCCTGACATTGCCAGACACCGGACATTCTGACTTGCTCCACTTTCATGTGGAAACAGACACGACAATCTGCCAGCGTTCTTGTGGCCAGATTTTGCTGACATGTGCTGCCACACTAGACTTAAACATTGGCCTCTCCTTGGGTCATTTTTTTCCCTTTTTTCTGAAAATAAATGATTAGCTGTTTTATTCTCTCTAGTTTTCTTTCTTTCGTTATTAAAGCGAACTTTCCTACTAATCTCAATGTCGCTAGATATTCACAAACATACACTCACACACACACACACTCATGCACGCAGCACACAACAACACACACAGGAGTCTTCCAGTTGTCAATGTTCATGCCACTCGAACAAGTGAATCAAACAGTGGATGACCAACTACAGTCTCACATACGAGAAGAAACAAAACAAATCTACACAGACGCCAAGCAGTTCGGCGAGAACTTAAAAAAGCTAGAGTTAAGGGAACGTTGTCTGATTACCAAACCGAATAGAGGAAACACTGAGTTGTGTTCACTGAACAATAAAGTTGACGCATTGACGCCTTTACATCTCACCTAATACAGCACACGTGCGAGTGCAAGAGTGGGTGGGTGGATGGGTGGATGAGGGAGCGGAGAGGAGGAAGGGTAGGTGGGTGGGTGGTTTGGGGAGAGGGGATGCTGGGAGCGGAGGAATGGAGGACGTTCAGGTCAAAATGTGAGCATCGTCCAATTCCAATGTGTGTTCGTTAGAGTTTTTAGTCCTGAAGACAGGCCAGGACAAATTACGGCCGGTCCGTGGTCCGTGTGCTGGGTGGGATGTGAGTAGAGTAGGAGAGACAGAAAGTCTGAGAGAAAACCTTTGTGATTTTGTCCCGTTGTGTTGATGGATAGACAGACAAGTGGCGTTTTTACATATCATTGTTACTGCAGTATCTGGCATTAAAGGTGGTAGTAAGTTCCAGAAGCACTGACGTTCTTTCATTCATTCATTCATTCATTCATTCATTCATTCATTCATTCATTCATTCATTCATTCATTCATTCATTCATTCATTCATTCATTCATTCTTTCTTTCTTTCTTTTATAATATGAATAATAATGGAGGACATTCATACAGCGCCTGTCTGGGAAAACTAGACCCCAAGTCTTTACAATGTAATAATTGCAACTCTCTTTGTCTGTCTGTCTGTCTGTCTGTCTGTCTGTCTCTCTCTTTCTCTCTTTCAATCACTCACTCTTGTCTTTGTCTGTCTGTCTGCCTGCCTGTCTGTCTGTCTGTGTGTGTCTCTCTCTATTTCTCTCTCTCTCTCTCTCTCGCTCTCTCTCTGTCCCCTCTCCCATACACTTACACCATTACGTGAACACAGATTTATGCTGTAGAAAACACCCATAATTTAAGGGAGACACCACCAGTCAGTCGGTAGGTATTATAAAATGTGAGGAGGTCAGTGCTAAATTGGCATTGTTTTAGCCTCGGTGGGCAATGAGAGATTATGTGCCCAAGTAATATGTGAGTACATACTAATGCATTCATGCCATAGACATGCACTCTTGAGCATACACATTGCAATACAGATAAAAGTATTATTAATTTAATAAATAACTTTGTGGATGAGAATGGTGAGAAAGGAAGGAAGAAAGAAAGAAAAGAGAGAGAGACATAAAGAAAGAAAGAATGAGAGTGGTTGAGTTTCAATGTACAAGAAAAAAAAAAAGGGAAATGAAAAGGAAAAACCCCAAAGCTGGAAAGAGCGATAGAAAAGAACAGAACGAGAGAGAGAAAGTAAATCTTGACCGTCAGCGGGGAGAAGGGAAGGGGAGGCCTCAGGCCTGGAAAAAAAAAAACAGGGAAAGGGTGGAATCCCGACATACACAACACATACATACATACACCTTACTGTAAGCCCCAAATATTGTCACCCCTCCCCTACACCCCCCCCCCGGGCCCCTTTCTGCCGTGGATGTATTCTTCTAGGGCAACTCTTGGGACAGTCTCAGAGAGCTTGAGAAAGGGCAATGCACGTCCTAACCTGGGGTCGGGTCAAAGCTTGGCGCAAGCACAGTGCTAGTGACCCACTTTCTTCAGTCACTCCCACCTCTCTCTCCCTCCTTCTCTCTCTCTCTCTCTCTCTCTCTCTCTCTCCCTTTCTCCCTCGCCCACAAGCCATTTAATCTCGGCCAGTCCAACAAATGAATGTTGAGAAAACACAAAAAGACGTGCAGCTAACTCACACACACACACACATCGCCTCTGTCCTGATCGGGACGTTATCGATCTCTGATGTGTTCGCACCTTTCCTTGGGCACTGACGTGCAGAGATGCAGACGAGGCGTTCATTATACGGTTATTTAAGCACAGAGACAATGGCTGGCTTGGTTTGATCACGTGATTACGGAAGTCCTCATCCCCCCCCCCAACCCCCTTCCAAACGTCCTGCATGTGTTTCTTGTGAAGCCTTACACCCACCTATGTTGCCGCCCATTGCCTGGCTGTGCTCATTCAATGTAGTTCAGCAGGGCAGTTAGCCCCGGAGCTCGCTAGTTGACTTTGATTGGCCGACTGGTTGGACGGTGACGCGACGTCATAACATTGAATTTCATTGAGATCCAAATACATGTAGTTGGCTGGTCAGCGAGAGCCTACTCAAACTCAATATCATGACGTCATTATCCAATTCATCAGCCAATCAAATTCAGCTGTGCACGGCTAAGTTAATACACAATATTAATGCAGCCTTTATTATAATTATATTATATATTTTGTTTTTAAACTTCAATGTTGTGTTATTATTTGAACGTACAGTTGGACAACGTTGGTGGGAATTCTGTGGTCGTCGGTCATAGAACATTAGAATATGGGGAATAGTCGTGAGGCTCTGAATATTTTTTCAACCCAGTATTTAAAACTAAAAACCACTTGTTTCATAGATGCGCTACGTCTCCAGTGGTGATAATATTTGTAGTGTAATTTTATAGGGTGTGAATGGGCGATGCACACCTGATACGCATGCTGACGTCATGTTTGCAACAGCTGCTGTCTCTCGGCCATTGAAACTGTTTGTCCCTTTAACTTTATAATGCTGACGGCGCACCACGACAAATCTGTTATGTCTCGGCTATAGCGTGAGATGTTGAGTATAGGCAGAGAGTGTAGATGTATAAAGAGGTTTCACTATTGGTCGATTTGCACTGCGAGACACGGGAGGTTCCGCGAAACCATTGTAAGCATGGAACGGAAAGCAGGTCGCTACGGTAAACAATAGCGGTTTGCGCATTTCCACGGGGCGTAAGAACTTACAAACGGCTCTAAATAGTTTCAGTCAGCCCAAAAATATGAACAAACCACAGTAAACAGATATGCACACTATCTTTGGTGAAGGCGGTCTCTTTCAATTTTTCAATTTCTTGTTTACCGCAGCGACCTAGTTTCGCGATTTGGCGGAAGTGAGATCTCTCTATACATCTATACTCTCTGGCATAGGGTTAAAAGGGGCTTCGCACACTGACGTGACGTGACTGAAATCAGTCGGTCTCACTAGCTGGAGGGTGTCAAACTGTCACGTGTCAGCCGGTGGAAAGAGAGAGCTCGCCCACTGAGACAAAACAGATGTCAAATACCTGACCCAGTGTACAATAGCCGAATGACTATAAACTGACATCTCATGAAATCACCATTTCCTGACAGAAAAGTTTTCTTCTTTCCACACAATCTCAAAACATTCCCTGAAATTAGCCAGTCCATGACTCTACTACTGACTTGTACCTGTTAAATCTCGTAATATAAGTATTTCAGTTCCAAGTATTGCCAGGACCAGTCAAATTGGCTTTCATGAAATGAAGAATATTTATTGTCTTTTTGGATTTGTCCAGGTCAGTGGCAGCTCCACTAACCAAATGTTTGAGGTGACCACTTCCAGCAACTTTAGTCTCTTGGTAGTGCACAGTAACCCTTCCCTCTGTACTTTGTAATTAAATCGTCAGTTCTTTTCAGTCATGGCCAAGCAAATATTTCAAAAGAATAATCTTAAAACAAAATGTTTCCTACCAGCTGAGCTCAGATGTGACACACTGAAATGAAAACAAACACAGTTGATTAATTGTTTATGCCAAATTTTTAATGTCTAAAAAATTTGTAAAATTACATCTACCAACTTCTTGGACAACGGCCCAAAGTCAGTATGGCAAACTGTCGTAACTCAACTGTTTTTTTTTTTCTTTCAATTATTGAGAAAATTATTTGGCATATGTGTAGCCTTTGACGGCCGGTTGGGGTTGAATTCTTAACACTAAGGTTTAAACGTTTTTGTTGTTGTTGTTTTAAATATGGTAATTATTCAGTATGGTCAAGAAAGTCATTCAGCATTTGCCTCTCATTAAAAGAGATTGTGAAATTCGAGTTACGACAGTTTAGCAAGCGGTCCTGGAGCCGCGAGATGAGGAAGGATTGTGATAACCATGCACTTAACTGAAACTGGTTAAGGAATGTTAAAAAAACAACAACAAAGCCGGGGGGGAGGGAGGGGGGGGAGGGGAGGGGAGGGAGGGGGGAGGGGAGGGAGGGGGGAGGGAGGGGAGGGGGGGAGGTCTGCCTATGGTGTGAAGGAGAAAACAGATTAGGATAAGACAGATGAGTTGAGAACCACTTTATCATCCATGAGAGAAATTCACTTTGACAGAGTGTATAGAGCACATACATGGTACAAACGTCTTAATCCATCGTTATATAAAAATAATCATACCTCAGTCAGCATGCAGAACAGCTGTGTAGAAAGCCACGTCAGGATTCAGGCTACACATTAACACATCAATCAGTAAATTATATCTCGGAGTGTCAGTTGTGATGATCAGATGGTATCGATTGACGAGCTAAGCAGACAACGACATAATAATCTTCACCGACTATTTTAGAAAATAGGAATATATCCAGAGTTCATTGACAACAGGGAGTTTCCTGCGGTGAATTTGAAACGTTGTACATTTTTGTTTCTCTAGTAACTTCTTGTCACAAAATGGAACTTTAGTTTCGTTGGCTCTTTTTGCCTTCACGGAACTGATAAATTACAATTATATGACCATCGTTGTGATGCTCAAGATCACTCTCTTCAGGAAACATTATGAATTAAATATGAAACTGCTTTGTTTTCATTCATATTTGTCCAAGTATTTCAATATTTCAGACCAAACAGCAAAAATATTTTTTTTTAAATCTGAACATTAAAAAATGAGTTGCATGTGAAATCAAATCCCATCTGACCAAAGTCCAGTGACCTACGCTGTAAATTCAAGTTAGAGTTTTATCCAAAGTAAGGGAAAATGCCTAAAACTATTGTATTTAATAAAAAAAAAAGACAACAGATACAGACACTTAATGTCCATGTCAGATGCCTTCTGGTCGATCATCCATTTTAGTCTTCAACTGCGTGCAGCAGTTCACGTCCTTATTCTAGGGTAGCTACACAAAGGCCACCGAATTCGGTCACCGAGCCACTAGGCGCTTTAGGTGAGAAGAATTGCACTACATAAACGGACAGAATCTAGGTGGGCTCTATGTGCAGTTGTTGAAATTATATAGTGCAATTCTTCCCACCTAAAGCGCCTAGTGGCTCGGTGACCGAATTCGGTGGCCTTTGTGTGGCGACCCTTAGGCTCGAAACAAGATATAGAAGCGCACAGGAACAGGAAACCGAGACACGATGGTGACACGACAGCTAGTCCCGTATGCGCGCCTTGTCTGAAGTTCAAACTGAATTGCTTGTCACCTCAAATCTTTTCACACCGAGAAGGAATAGCTAATATCAAAAATGGCTCGATGGTTTTGACCTGAAATAGAATTCACGTCATTTAACATGAACGTTTTGATTAGCTCAGCATTACAATTATTATGACTTTTAACCTGATGCGACATGACCAAACATCTGATTTTTTAGTTAGGTTCTTTATAGATAATTATAACAATACACAAATGTCCCCGTCATTTTCAGCTTGGTGACCCTCAAACTTCCCAGTTCCTCCTCGGCGACGCCCCTGATACTCATAATTAATCTTTTTAAGTCGTATAATTTGAAATTTATCTGGACGACGGGACAGAATGATGATTGTTCTGGCGATATAAATAGTCAATGAGAGAAGTGTGTTGGTGGTTTACGTAGGTGTGGACTTGGATGTTTTTGTTTGATGAGCCCCGTATTGAATTTCTAAACAGATAGTCAACTTTAAGATGTGTGACGGCTGTGCTGACTAGGTAAGGAGTTATCAAAGAACTGTGTTGATTGATTTCACACACGTAGGTCTTGACTTCTATTATCTGTATTCACGTACGCTGCTCCTTCATTTGTCATGTTTTTTCTGTCACTTTTCCCTCATATCTCCTTCTTTCTCTACTTGAAGTTCTAGATCTTTACATTCAACAATTGTTTCGGCTTCATCTTCTCCGTTGTCCAGGAGATTCTTATTGTACATCTGGTTCTATTCTCCTCGCTCCGGTAAGTTTTCATCTCTTTCTCATCTTCACCACTGACAACATCGTCATCTTCATCGCCGTGGACTGTATCTCCCTCATTTTGTTCTGTCTTTGTGTTTTTCTGTCTCTCTTTTTCTCTCTATCTCTCTGTATGTCTGTTTGCCTGTCAGTCTCCCTTTTTGTCTTTCGCTTGCCTCTCTCTCACACACTCTCTTTCTCTCTGTCTCTCTCTTTCTGTCTATCTGTCTCCCTGTCTGTCTCTCGCTCTCTCTCTCTCTCTCTCTCTCTCTCTCTCTCTCTCTCTCTCTCTCTCCGTCTCTCTGTCTCTCTTACTTTCCCTTCTGCCTGTCTGTCTGTCTGTTTTTCGCTCTATGTCTCTCCCTCTGTCTGGCTCTGCCTGTCTACATGTCTCACTCTCTCTCTCCCGTCTCACTCTGTCTCTGTCTGTCTGTCTTTCTCTCTCTCTCTCTCTCTCTCTTATTCTCTCTTTGCCTCTCTCTCTGTCTGTTTGTCTGTCTTTCTCTCGCTCGCTTTACCTTTGCTTTCCTTCTTTCCATAATATGCTTTCTTCGTATTCGTACTCCATCCTTTCCTTCTTTCTGTTCAATATTGGTTTGATTGGCTTTGTATTGTTTTTCTCTTTACTTATTCTTCTTTACTGCTGTCTGTAATTTGTTTACCTTCTTTAGAACGCAAAGTTAAAATGGCACCGTAAAATAAACAAATCAAGAAAAAAAGAACAGAAGGGTGTATGTCAAAATCACCAAAATTGAGTGTAGGAACTCTACGGGTGGCCTTTGTAGATTCTTTAGTTTCTGATGGTGGATGGGAGTAAAGAAAGTTCGTGTACAGACTGATGACACTGTTGTTTTCCTCCCTACAGAGGTGAAGAAAACTGCCGGTGAAAAGCAATGTATTCCCAAACAATGTTGCTCAATTTGCCCGGCTACACATTTCTGGTGCTCACCATTTGCTCCAGTCAAGTAGTTCATCCAGTGACGGCAACCAGTGACGATCAGGACGGGGCACTGCAAGATGAATGGGTGGCGGAGATACTCGGGGGTCAGGCTGTGGCTAGCGATGTGTCTGAGCAACATGGATTTAGACTAGTCAGGGAGGTATAGACAGAGCGAGGCGGCTCGCGCAAGTGTGTCAAGTGTGTTTTGTGTCTATTACGACTCTTTCCCCTCTTTCCGCTGCCTGCCTGAAGACAGTTTTGACCGGCTCGAATGAATGAGAGGACCTATTTTCGGTCTGTCCAATGCGCTATGTCCTTTTTAATTCCTTAATCCAAATCCCCCGCATTCTGACGCAAAACAGACTTGACCAAAGGCCACCAATAGTTGGATTGTGTAAAGGGATATTATTCACACTGGTCATTTTCTTGTTTATACCTCACCCCCCCCCCCGCCAACCCCCAAGATTGTACATAAACTTCAGTTGACATGCGGTGAACTCTGCCCCAAAGGTAGTTGTCTTGCCTTTATAAAAACGGAAATATCCAATAATTCTGTGTAGCCGACACGATCAACCGGGTTTGGGTTGTTGGAATTACATTGTCATGAGATCCATGTTTCCAGAACACCAGCAAGGGTCAAACAATCCAGCAGATTCTTCATTGTGCAGTTGTTGCTGGTGGGTTTTTTTTATCTCTTCTTTCTGTCTTTCGCCCTCGCCCTCCCGCTTTAGCTTTCTTTCTGTCCTTTCACGTTACTTGAGTTCTCTCTCTCTCTCTCTCTCTCTCTCTCTCTCTCTCTCTCTCTCTCTCTCTCTCTCTCTCTCTCTCTCTCTCTCTCTCTCTCTCTCTCTCTCTCTTCCTCGACCTCTCTTTATCTTTCCCTTTATTCACTTTCTCACCCAACTTACCCACTTACTCAGTATCTCACTCACTCACTCATTCATTCACTGTCTCATACATTCGCTCACTCCCTCGCTCAACTCACCTACCCACCCATCCCCCAGTTGTACGGATTCCCAGACCACTATCTACTCAAAAGGCACGAGAGGGCTGCGAGGTCACGAAGATCAACACGACACGACACAGTTAATCTGTCACAGGACAAGAGGGTGAGTAAATGCATGTGTGAAAGGTGGAGATTCGGGGGCGTCCAATGGTGATTCTCTCACTCCCCCCCAGCCCCCCCCCCGCCCCCCCCCCCCCAAACCGTACTGTTTTGTAAGACTGCAGGATGCAGTTAAAGGGACGCACACTACTTACTAGAACGAAATAGAGAAAATACTGACTTGTATTCAATGTTTATCGATAGCTTTCTATAGGCCCATTGCGATTGACGTCACAGAGTATTTTTGTTCTGTACTTCCGTCACCCAAAATGGCGGGTGGATCAGCTGACGAGTGTAACTCCGAGATGTGCCTAAGCAGTTAAAATGCCTGCTGGCTGCATTGTAGTTGACTGTTATGACAGGGGTGGAAAGGATGGATCCAAGCTGGTCAGATTCGCTACCATCCGTGTAAACAAAGGAAAGGAAGTGAAAGAATTGACCTAACGTCTCCCATGTGCGTGTACACACGTGTCATTGTTTACTGTAGTGAACTTTTGTTTAGCTCGCCACCGATTGGTTCGCGACGCCTGAAGTGCTCACAGTGAAAATCAGCTAACGAATCAAAATCAGTGCTACCATCGCCATGGTTAAGCGTCGGTCCTGACAACTAAAATGGCCGATATCCGCAATGGGCCTATAGCTCTAGATGTGCAGTGAACACAACTTATGAAACGAATCCTCGGTAAAAAGAAAGAGTAGATGAGGAGGCCGTCCACTAAAATGAAAACTGGTTAATGGCAAAATGCGATTAACTGGCAAAAGATCATTGAACATCAAATGATTTCTTTAGTTCTTACAAATGCTGGATTAGGTTTTGTGGTCATGTTTTAATTCTTGGTGTAACTTCTGCAACTCGCTCAGATTTCAATAGATGTTTTGTCTCTCCCCCCCCCCCATCCCCCCCCCCTCCAGGTCATCTCTGCCGAGCAGCAACGGAGGGTAATCCGAGAGAAGCGAGATCGATTCGAGGAACTGTTAGAGCATCCTGAAGAAAGGTTTACACCCTCAGGGCTATTCAATGATCCGCAATTCGAGAATCAGTGGTACATCATGCCCTCCTCCTCACAATCTGTGAGTTTGATGATGTTGTAGGAGTTACCGTTACAGCTTCATTGGTGGTGATGATGCTGGTGATGGTGATGATGCGACTGGCGGTGATGTTGATGTCTGTGGTTGTGGTGACGCGGTCATGATGCTGCTGGTGGTGGTGATGATGGTGGTGGTGGTTGTGGTGACGCAGTCATGATGTTGCTGGTGGTAGTGATGATGTTGGTGGTTGTGGTGACGCGGTCATGATGCTGCTGGTGGTAGTGATGATGTTGGTGGTTGTGGTGACGCGGTCATGATGTTGCTGGTGGTGGTGATGATGTTGGTGGTTGTGGTGACGCGGTCATGATGCTGCTGGTGGTGGTGATGATGGTGGTGGTGATGATGGTGGTGGTGATGATGGTGGTGGTGATGATGGTGGTGGTGGGGGTGATGATGGTGGTGGTAGTGACGCGGCTAGTGGTGGTAGTACTGCTGACTATTCACACCACTCCATTCATAACATCACACCAAGTGAATTTTCTAAGTGATTCAGGGATTGGTTGATCGAGTGAAGAGATTGATCGGTGAATCAATGAGTGAGTGAGTGGGCGAGTGAGTGAGTGAGTGAGTGAATGAGTGGGTGAGTAGGTGACTGAGTGAGTGAGTGGGTGAATGAGTGAGTGAGTGAGTGAGTGGGTGAATGAGTGAGTGAGTGAGTGAGTGAGTGAGTGAGTGAGTGAGTGAGTGGGTGGGTGGGTGAGTGGATAAAGGAAAGAATAGAGGAATGAGTATAGGAAGCAAACAATGCCAGAATGAGTAAGCCGACGAATGAATGAATGAATGAATGAATGAGACATTGAATGATAAATCGTTTACGATATTTGAATTTGCTATAAACTCTAAATAAATATAAAACTTACTATTATTTCGTTAAGACATCTTTGTCAAATTTCACTTAAGAAAAGGAACAGAAAATAATAATAATATTTAATGAATGAATCTCCCTGTGTGTTTATCTCCCTTGTGTGTCTACAGGACATGCGCAGATCCCAGGTCAGGTCAGATCTGAGGGTCGTGGACGTCTGGGCAAGGAACTTAACTGGCAAGGGTGTTGTCGTTTGTATCCTGGATGATGGTATGGATTATTGTCCTTGGTGCTATGTGGATTATTGTCCTTGGTGCTATGTGAATTATTGTCCTTGATGCTATGTGGATTATTATCCTCAATGCTTTGTGGATTATTGTCCTTGATGCTATCTGGATTATTGTCCTTGATGCTAAGTGGATTATTGCCTTTGATGCTATGTGGATTATTGTCCTCAATGCCTTGTGGATTATTATTCTCAATGCTTTGTGGATTATTGTCATTGATGCTATGTGGATTATTGTCCTCAATGCCTTGCGGATTATTATCCTCGATGCGTTGTGGATTATTGTCCTTGATGCTATGTGGATTATTGTCCTTGATGCTATGTGGATTATGGTCCTTGATGCTATGTGGATTATAGCTCTTAGATATACCAGACATGTTATCTCCATTGACGTGTGGATTGTCTCCCTAAAGTGTGTTTAGCTGTATAGCCCTTTGTTTTTATTCTAACTGGCCAAGTCAAGCAAGAGAAATCTTCTAAATTCTTTGTACCAAGCTCAACTGTAGGCTAAGGTCAATGCAGTAATGGCTCTTGGATTCCATGCAAAGACTATATCAAATATCTTTCTTACGTCAGAATTCTTCGCAGAATACACAGATTTGATATCTGAAGTAGAATTTCGAGATTCAGAGTTGAAAAAGAAGCAAAGAATGAAATTTCTGATCAAATTTTTTACTTCTTCTCAACGAAAATTAGGCTCTGTTTTCACGGCTAAAGAAATCGTAAATAAATACTCTAGAGGACTGAATTTTGTCCCAAATGGATGTGTCCACACAATCTAATGTCAAAATTTGAGGCTCGACACACAGTTTTGTAATTTGTGATCTGGCAGTCACAAAGTTTTATATGCCTAGACGTTCAACCTCTAGCGCCATTACAGTAGGATTATTCATGTACTACTTGACTCTTTTCGTCTTGACAGACGGTCAGCAGCTAAATTTACTCCTTTCTCCCGCAACTTCTCTCATGGCTTATCCTACCGATGTTGGATAAGCATCTCTTATTACAATAGTGGCAGATTAAAGAGGTGCCGCTAGATTGTGGGGGTTTCTCCTTTCTTACTTGGCGCTTCTCAATTTGGTCTGACATGATGTTGTTATTCGTGTGTCGATTATAATATTTCTGAAGAGTGCACAGCTTTTCTTCTTTTAATCCCGAAGTAATGATGTGTGGAATATCATTCTAAATGTATTTAATTTTCAGGTATAGAGAAGGACAATCCAGATTTGAAGGATAATTATGTAAGTCGAAACATTCACTCATCGACCCCCTCCCCCCCCCCGCCCCCTCCTCTAACTGCTAACATAGCAGGTGTCTCATTCACTCACTGAATCACAAACAAGCTCGCTGTGTGGTTAGCGTGTTCACCCACTGTCCTACTGACTCACTAACGCGTTCACTCATCCATGAGGGACTCAGTCACTGATACTGCTGTTTGGTCACCACTGTATCATTTATTCATCCATTCTACTTATTCATTCGCTTCTTCCTTCAGTCTGTCACTCCACCACTCGCTGATTTGCCCACTCGTTTAGCACCACAGATTAGGGAGCTACCAGAAACGAAAGAACCCACTTTTCTTGACTACAGGAAGTATGCGCACCGCCATTTTGGATGAAATGCAACTTCACTTGATTGATCGGTGGTAAACAATACCCGTTTGTACATTTCCACGGGGAGTAAGAGCTTACAAACGTGTACCAAATAGAAGTGAAACCCAAAAATGCCACGTCGGAAATAATGCTGGCAATCTTATCTGTTTTGATGGACAAATTTAAAGTCTGAAAAAAGCTTCACTTTCAGGCGTATATAAAACTACATCCCTGAAAGGTCAGCATCTCCACCCCTGACCCCCACCCCCCCCCCCCCACCCCGACACCTGCGCTAGTTGGTCTAGTGGTCATCCCGAGACCTGCACTAGTTGGTCTAGTGGTCATCCCGAGACCTGCACTAGTTGGTCTAGTGGTCAGCCCGAGATATGCGCTAGTTGATCTAGCGGTCACCCCGAGACCTGCACTAGTTGGTCTAGTGGTCAGGAGGAGATCTGTGCTAGTTGGTCTTGTGGTCATCCCGAGACCTGCACTAGTTGGTCTAGTGGTCATCCCGAGACTTGCGCTAGTTGGTCTAGTGGTCACCCCGAGACCTGCGCTAGTTGGTCTAGCGGTCACCCCGAGACCTGCACTAGTTGGTCTAGTGGTCAGCCTGAGACCTGCACTAGTTGGTCTAGTGGTCAGCCCGAGACCTGCGCTAGTTGGTCTAGCGGTCACCCCGAGACCTGCACTAGTTGGTCTAGTGGTCATCCCGAGACCGGCGCTAGTTGTTCTAGTGGTCACTGTTACGATGTTGCTATCCTAAATGTTACGGATTTGGGGGGAATCCGTCTACTTAAGGTTTCGACTGCATTTAAATCGAGAGGTATTTAATATCTAAACGTTCGTACCATGCCACACACTAAGAACAATCTCAATAAGTTTCATAAACAGACCTGCAGGGCCACAAATTTAATTACATTAATTACCCTAACAATTTTGTCTAGATCTATTATATAGTAAAGACAACATCAGCAGCATCAAATCCAAATTCAATAATACCTCACTAGAATTCTACTCTAGATTCCTATAATATTATTATACTTCTGACTCACTAACACTCTAAGTACTAATTATATATATCTCAGATCTGGTCTGCCTACTATATATCAATCAATACACTAATATGGTCTCTGGCGACAATGTCATCTCAGCCATTTGTGCCTAACGCTTATAATAATCGAGCCCGTCTACTCTGGCAATGCCCAGCCTCATCCAGACAAATCAATCACAATTCACAGATGTGTATGCCATACATTCATACTAGTTGCAAGTCTATATATATCTTTATCTTGCATTCTTGGGTAGCACTCCTAGTATATGCGGCAATCCTGTCCTACTGGATAACTTATGGTCAGGTCCTCGTTCATGGTTGAGCCATCAATAGACAAACACTTACGATTATTCCCTGGTGTTAGAGACCAGGGAACGATGGACAATAGCGGTGGGCATATCTCATTCAGGCATATGGATTCATCTCAAATGTCTATAGTGGACTAGACATGAGCCGTACAACGCTTTTATGATTCTTCAGGCAGAATCGTGCCGACGCCTGCACAGATTGGAGTTTTCTGTATGGAGTGCAGGATATATGTCTGGGCTGACTTTTATACTGTCTAGCCACCTGCAACTAACGTCCAAATCCCTAGATTTCATTGGTGCGGTCAGCTCCGAGCTGAGCTCGCAGTATAATTTATTCTATTGTATAAGTCGGTTACGGCCTTGCATTAAAACAGACAAGGTCAATTTAAAATGTCAAAACAACTACTGAAATCTTTAAACCCTCGTGCTTTCTACATTTTATGCACGAATTTCTGAACGCGACTAAGCGTCTTAAACTATCTATCCTTATTCACCCCTTCTCTTCCCTTCTAAGTGTTCATCAAAATCACGGGGTCGAGAACGGCTCTGTCACTCCTAGCTATACATTTATTCTATCTCGCCCCACTTTCTTTCCATCTCTAAAACAAAAGTGTTTCAAACAAACTGTTCACGAGAACAGCTCAAGGACAAATTACGCTGGTTAGAATTAACAAGTCGTGAAAATTTACTCACTGAACGTCATGACCTAGCACGGCATTTATGAACTAAATCTGTTCTTGACAGTCACCCCGACACCTGCGCTAGTTGGTCTAGTGGTCACCCCGAGACCTGCACTAGTTGGTCTAGTGGTCAGCCCGAGATCTGCGCTAGTTGGTCTAGCGGTCACCCCGAGACCTGCACTAGTTGGTCTAGTGGTCAGCCCGAGATCTGCGCTAGTTGGTCCAGTGGTCACCCCGAGACCTGCGCTAGTTGGTCTAGTGGTCAGCCCGAGATCTGCGCTAGTTGGTCTAGTGGTCATCCCGAGACCGGCGCTAGTTGGTCTAGTGGTCACCCCGACACCTGCGCTAGTTGGTCTAGTGGTCACCCCGAGACCTGCACTAGTTGGTCTAGTGGTCAGCCCGAGATCTGCGCTAGTTGGTCTAGCGGTCACCCCGAGACCTGCACTAGTTGGTCTAGTGGTCAGCCCGAGATCTGCACTAGTTGGTCCAGTGGTCCCCCCGAGACCTGCGCTAGTTGGTCTAGTGGTCACCCCGAGATCTGCGCTAGTTGATCTAGTGGTCACCCCGAGACCTGCGCTATTTGGTCGAGTGGCACCTCGAGACCTGCGCTAGTTGGTCTAGTGGTCACCCCGAGACCTGCACTAGTTGGTCTAGCATTCACCCCGAGACCTGCACTAGTTGGTCCAGCATTCACCCCGAGACCTGCACTAGTTGGTCTAGTGGTCACCCCGAGACCTGCACTAGTTGGTCTAGCGGTCACCCCGAGACCTGCACTAGTTGGTCTAGCGGTCACCCCGAGACCTTCATTAGTTGGTCTAGCGGTCACCCCGAGACCTGCACTAGTTGGTCTAGTGGTCACCCCGAGGCCTGCACTAGTTTGTCTAGCGGTCACCCCGAGACCTGCACTAGTTGGTCTAGTGGTCATCCCAATTACCCAATGACAAGTCTCTCTCATTCATCTGTTCCCCTCTTACTCATAATTTCATTCATTCTCTTACATTTCATCCTCACACACACACACACACACACACACACACACACACACACACACAGATACCGACATACACATACACACACACACAGATACCGACATACACATACACACACACACATTTCATGACGTGTTGTGATCCCAGGATCCCCATGCCAGTTTGGACTTGAACGGTGATGATGACGATCCCTCTCCCAGATACGATCCAAAAAACGAAAATCGGTAGGCATTGTCTTTGATAACATCCCAAAGTCGTGTCAGGAGGGATGGCCGGGGGGGGGGGGGAGTTAGGAGGCCAGTTTTCAGGGTGGGGGTGGGGGTGGGTGGGGGGACTTATTAATTGATCAACAGAGTAGAATGGCAATCACGTTTCATCTCATCTTTCACCCCACCTTTCACCTCACACCTTTCTCTCGGTTGGTTTTCGTCCAACACTTTCGCTATTCTGTTTTGTAATACTTTTGTAAAGAGTTTATATGTGTGTGGTAGAAGTTTATATGTGTGTGGTAGAAGTTTATTGGTCTATAATTTCTTAGATCTCTTCGGTCCCCACTTTTTAATGTAGAATTATGATCTTTGCTACCTGCCAGCATTCAGGTATTCTCTGTGTGGTTAGAATCTCGTTAAATACTTTTGTTATATATTTAACCATGTGGTGTCCTCCCGTCTGTAATATGTCCCTTGTTATAATTATTATCATTTCCAGGTGCTTTCCTTTTGTTCATTTTTCTTAAGGTTCTTTCTAGTTCGACTTCTGTGAACGTTTGTACTTCATCAGGACTTGGTGTCATGGTTGTTTCGGGCGTATCCACTGTTTTCTGATAGAGTGTTTTATAGAAATCTGTGCAGACGCTCAGGATTTCTTCTCTGTCTGTGATTGTTTCACCCATACTTGAGATTTTCATCCACGATCGTCTCTTTTGTTGAGAGACGGAGTGGCCGAGCGGTTAAGCGATCTGTTTTCTTCTTGGCAAGGCGACGGGTGCCGTAGCAGAGGTCGCGGGTTCTAGTCCCATCTTGATCATTTTTCTTTCTTCCTTCTTTCACTCCCACTTTGCTTTTCTGAGCACTAACCAGGCACAACAACCTTGCTGGTCCGTGTAATAATTATTTTCTCTTAATTGTAATCTTAGTGCTCTGCTTCCCCCCCCCCCCCCAATACCTTCTGCTTGCCTATATTAACTTCTGTTTGGGATTTTCTGTCGACCTCCATGTTTGTATAATTCTTTTGGACCTTTCCTGCTTTCAATTATTCTTTTTACCGTGTCTTTTTTTTTCTTCTGTCTCTCCGCATTTTCTTCACTGTCTTGTTCAGTTCTGTATTCAAATTTTTTTATCTTTCTTTGTCTTATATTTCCTTTTTGTAAAGGTTTTCCAATTTTTTTTCTTTCTTTGTCTTATATTTCCTTTTTGTAAAGGTTTTCCAATTTTTTTTCTTTCTTTGTCTTATATTTCCTTTTTGTAAAGGTTTTCCAATTTTTTTTCTTTCTTTGTCTTATATTTCCTTTTTGTAAAGGTTTTCCAATTTTTTATCTTTCTTTGTCTTATATTTCCTTTTTGTAAAGGTTTTCCAATTTTTTTTCTTTCTTTGTCTTATATTTCCTTTTTGTAAAGGTTTTCCAATTTTTTTTCTTTCTTTGTCTTATATTTCCTTTTTGTAAAGGTTTTCCAATTTTTTTTCTTTCTTTGTCTTATATTTCCTTTTTGTAAAGGTTTTCCAATTTTTTTTCTTTCTTTGTCTTATATTTCCTTTTTGTAAAGGTTTTCCAATTTTTTTTCTTTCTTTGTCTTATATTTCCTTTTTGTAAAGGTTTTCCAATTTTTTTTCTTTCTTTGTCTTATATTTCCTTTTTGTAAAGGTTTTCCAATTTTTTTTCTTTCTTTGTCTTATATTTCCTTTTTGTAAAGGTTTTCCAATTTTTTTTCTTTCTTTGTCTTATATTTCCTTTTTGTAAAGGTTTTCCAATTTTTTTTCTTTCTTTGTCTTATATTTCCTTTTTGTAAAGGTTTTCCAATTTTTTTTCTTTCTTTGTCTTATATTTCCTTTTTGTAAAGGTTTTCCAATTTTTTTTTTTTCTTTGTCTTATATTTCCTTTTTGTAAAGGTTTTCCAATTTTTTTTCTTTGTTTGTCTTATATTTCCTTTTTGTAAAGGTTTTCCAATTTTTTTTCTTTCTTTGTCTTATATTTCCTTTTTGTAAAGGTTTTCCAATTTTTTATCTTTCTTTGTCTTATATTTCCTTTTTGTAAAGGTTTTCCAATTTTTTTTCTTTCTTTGTCTTATATTTCCTTTTTGTAAAGGTTTTCCAATTTTTTTTCTTTCTTTGTCTTATATTTCCTTTTTGTAAAGGTTTTCCAATTTTTTATCCAGCTCTTCTATCGCGTCATTTTATTTTTATTTTTCTTCTTTCTGTATTTTTTCGTTCAGACCTTGTCTTTTCATTACTTCTTCTGTCACAATTTTGTTCTGTGTCTCAACGGATGGTATTTCTTCCTCCACGGATTCAAATCTGTTTTTCAGCTCCAGCTGGAATGAATTTTTATGTGTTTTTTGGTTTTCTATATTTATTTCGGATGGTTTTCTTCTTTGTATTCTTGTTAATCTAATTAGCTTTCTGTTTGTTCTGATCTTTGTTCTGACCATATGATGACCGCTTCCAGTGTCGACTGCTGAAATCACCTCACAATTTCTGATAATGTTTCTGTCTGAAGTCAGGATGTAATCAATTTGGTTTTTATATTTCTCCGTTTGGATTTTCCCAAGTCCAATGTCCGTTTTTCTTCTTTACTAAAACCGCTGCCTTCTGCACACAAAATACCCCAGCCTTAAGAAATTTTAGGTAGAATCTATTGCTTAAGGTCAGCTTAAACCCCTAAATGGATTCTTAAAGGAAATTGATTCCACAACCTTTTCTTAATATTAGTATGGGATCAAAACAGCTGAGAAACATGCATCAACACCTCTTTCATTTCAAATTTGGGCAAAATGGGCAGGAAAGGGGCCCGACGTGCATGAAAATTAGTGAAATCGAAGGGGGCACTTGTACCATGATATCTTAATAATGGATCATGTTACACCCTTGAAACTCTCTGAGAACATTAATGACATCCAACCAAGTGTATTGAACCTCAGAAATTTATGGCAGGGTATAAATACTTATGTAGTGATATTTTAAAACATATTTTTGGAAAAATAATTGTTTTTGATAGGGGTAGGGGTAAGCGAAATGACTTTATCCTGAATATTAATGAGTTTACTTTCCATCTTTTAGGTTTAGTTGCTGCAGTATACTTAAGGTAAGCTGCATGCAAAGTTTGATTGAATTCTGTCCATAACTTTTTGAGATATCATGGTACAACTGCCAACAAATGAACGAAAATGCAGTTCTGAGAAAAACGTGAAAATGTTAATAAATCCTGTGTAACTTTTTCTTTTCTTACCCTAATGGCCCCCAGCTACATATGAATCATCATCAGCATGTTCTGCAGCAGCCTGAATCCTTTTCTCAGCTCTCTTTTCCTTTTTGTCCTTTGCTTGGTTGGTCTCTGAAGCCTTCACACGTTTACTGTCAATCGCTCGTAATCCCTCAGAACAATATGATCCAAATTTCAACCCGAGGTCTTCAAACACTGCTTTCCTTCTCGACTCTCCATCATTAAACACAATAGTGGCCTCATTCACAGCTATTTCCAGTCTATTTCTTCCCACAAATGTGGTTTTGGGGCACCTGTCCCAAATCAGATGGTGGAATGCTTCATTCGCATTTTGTGTCCCTCCGTGAACGCACTTCTTCAACAAGTCCTCTCCTCCCAGAAAGCTGAATACCGGTTTGATGGCCTCAGTAACAAAGTCTGGTAACCTATTCTTTTCTTTGTTATCTTCTCTGCACCATGTCCCACAGTCTTCATGTTCTCCTTTCCTGTGCTTCCATATGGCCCACACTGATTTCTTCATCTGTTCTAGGTTCCCGGCATTCTTCCGAATCGCACCACCGTAATGTCCTTGGATCCTCTTTATTGCATTCTTTGTCAACCGACCTGCGCCACCTATTCCTTTGTATTTCTTTCCTTTCACCATAAATGTCTTGCTCTTGTTTTCATCAACCTTGTCCATCAATCTCTTGCCCATACGCTTCTGTATGTGCCCGCAGCATTCCAATTTGGTAATTTCCTTGTTTGAATAGATTGGAGGATCTGACACTGCCACATACTTATAGCTCTTGGAATCACCATCTCCAAGATATCCAGTGAACCGTAGGCCATGTACTCGCTCACTCCGTTGAAAAATTCTCTTCATGCCGTGGGGCTCCATTTGACCAGCCGAGCCCTCGTGATTCTGATTGCAGGCCACCTTATGGTTCTCTCCCCACTCAGCAAATTCCTCGGCAGACTTTTTTACTTTCATTTTCTTACACGAGTCACAGTGGTTGCTCATTGTCTCAGTGTCTACAACCTTTGACGGTATCTCCTTGTGCACAGATAGGCATGTTGCCACACCATTCTTGCTGCTAAAGCCCCGACGCTGCCATGTGCCATCACACGAAACAGTAACATCTTTACCTCCAACAGCTTCTTTCAGTTGTTCCCCAGCTTTCACCATACTTTCTTTTGCTATCTTGCTCATTGAATCAGCAATTCTGTCTCAAAAAACTGAAGCTCTAACAGAGGAAACTGGTGGTGGCATGTCCATTGATGCTAAAAATCTCCTGCACTTTGTCTCATGGCAGCCTATTGAGAACATCGACATCAGGAAACGCAAATTCACATTTTCACTGTTGGTCAAAACCAAAGTTTCTTTACACAAAGTGCAAGTTAAAGTCAGCCTACTGTTGATTCCACTTAGTGTCTCTGATACATGATAGGTGTCTCCTTTATGTGAACAATGAAAGCAAGCAGGACATGGGAATGCCTGAATAAAGTTGATAAGATCCTCGATATCGAACAGCCTTTTTCCGGACAACTTGACTGATTCATCATTAGATCTAGAAGTGCTGGCTGATAGATCTAGCTTCATAAAAGAAGATCCATGCTGGTGGTGTTCTTCATTTGATTCAGAATCCATTTAAATTTTGAAAATCGGGTAATTAGGAAACGAATTATGGCCTGTTGAAGTTCATGCATATTTAATGAGGTAAATAAACTTGGTTGTCATGGAAATTAAAATTGAAAATAAAATACTTAAAACGAAAATTTTGTAAGTTTGTATGAAAGAAAGGGTGCAGAATAGGTTGGTATTTAGTATGTAGTGGTTTTTAGAATTCGCAATTTTTCATCCTAATTCATTATATTATGGGGTTTAAAGAAACGATTTCCTAAAGACGAATGTTTCAGAAATTTTAGGTAGAAACTGTTGCTTAAGGAAGGCTTCAGACATTTTAGGTAGAAACTGTTGCTTAAGAAAGGCTCCAGAAATTTTAGGTAGAAACTGTTGCTTAAGGAAGGCTTCAGACATTTTAGGTAGAAACTGTTGCTTAAAGAATGTTTCAGAAATTTTAGGTAGAAACTGTTCCTTAAGGAAGGCTTCGGAAATTTTAGGTAGAAACTGTTCCTTAAGGAAGGCTTCAGACATTTTAGGTAGACCTTGTTCCTTAAGGAAGGCTTCAGACATTTTAGATAGAAATTGTTCCTTAAGGAAGGCTTCAGAAATTTTAGGTAGAAACTGTTCCTTAAGGAAGGCTTCAGACATTTTAGGTAGAAACTGTTCCTTAAGGAAGGCTTCAGAAATTTTAGGTAGAAACTGTTCTTTAAGGAAGGCTTCAGAAATTTAGGTAGAAACTATTCCTTAAGGAAGGCTTCAGAAATTTTAGGTAGAAACTGTTCCTTAAGGAAGGCTTCAGAAATTTTAGGTAGAAACTGTTCCTTAAGGAAGGCTTCAGACATTTTAGGTAGAAACTGTTGCTTAAGGAAGGCTTCAGACATTTTAGGTAGACATTGTTCCTTAAGGAAGGCTTCAGACATTTTAGGTAGACATTGTTCCTTAAGGAAGGCTTCAGACATTTTAGGTAGAAACTGTTCCTTAAGGAAGGCTTCAGAAATTTAGGTAAAATCTGTTGCTTAAGGAATAAGGCTTCACACATTTTAGGTAGGAACGACTGCTCTAGGGACAAGGAACTTAAGCATTCACTACAGTGGAGAACAAATTTCTGTGTACAGAGTGGTCTCAATATAATTTTCTGTACTGGCATCTGTAGAATGTTTAGATTCTGATGATTTTAACTGTTTAACTCATGTCCTACGATAACTTCTCTATGTGTGGACGGGAATTTTCAAACCCATCAAGTTTGAAATTAATCGCAGACTTTAATCCAAACTGATTCCTCCTGGTCATTCAAGTTAGAGGTTGCGGCTGTTGTCATGTTTCTACAGTTATTGTGTTGTCGTTGTTGCTGTTGTTGGTCTTTCTACTGCTGCTAGTTGCTGTTGTTGTTGATGTTGTTGTTGTTGTTGATGCTGTTGTAGTTGCTGTTGTTGTTGTCGTTGTTGTTGCCGTGCTGCTGTTGTAATTGTTGTTGTTGTTGTTGATGATGATGATGATGATGTTGATGGTGTTGCTATTACCATATTGCTCTCCGCAGCCACGGAACCAGATGTGCCGGTGTTACAGCTATGGTCTCCAACAACAAAAAGTGTGGCGTGGGTATCGCTTATAATGCTGGCATTGGAGGTAATGTGAGGACACTGTCGTGTGCGGGCACTGTATTGTGTGACTCTGTAATGCGGGTACACTATAATGTGGAGGCACTGTAATGTGGGTGTACTGTAGGCCCTAATGCGGGGGAAATTGTAATGTGGGTACACTGTAATGTAGGGGCGCTGTAATGTGGGGACACTGTAATTTGGGGGACACTGTAATATGGGTACTGTAATGTGGGGACACCGTAATGTAGAGATATTATAATGTAGGGACACTGTAATGTAGGGACACTGTAATGTAGGGACACTGTAATGTAGGGACACTTTAATGTAGGGACATTGTAATGTAGGGATACTGTAATGTAGAGACACTATAATGAAGGGACATTGTAATGTAGGGACGCTATAATGTAGGGACAGTGTAATGTAGGGACATTATAATGTAGGGACACTCTAATGTGGGGACACTGTATTGTAGGGACACTATAATGTAGGGACACTGTAATGTAGAGAGACTATAATGTGGGGGGCACTGATAACTTTGATTTTCACATATGAAAACCATTCAAATAATTCTGTATGTCGAGTAGTGAGTAAAGTTGTAAGAGACCTGAGTAGGAAAACGGGACATATGAGGAAACGACGAAGAAAAAAGGGGTTGCTGAATCTCCCAGGAGTAGGGAAAGGAAGCGGCAGTAGGAAGAAATGAATGTATACAGAACAAAAAGTAGAGGAAAGAAAACTGCCTTGAAAATAATCATTTTTATGTGCAGTTTTCGTGATTTATTTTATTTTATTTAGCCTGCATATTTGTGAAAACTAAGTTCTAGGCGTACTTCTTATCTAGACACTGCCGTAAGAATGTGGGATCCATTTGATTTTTACGATTTGGGAGGGGGAAGGGGGGAGTTTGACTAAAGAAACCCGTTCTTTTCCGTCTGCATCTTAACCATCAAGGAGGAATCATTTTAGCGTTCCTCTGACGCAGTCAAATCCTATTTTCGATGGTATTCTGTTGAAATGTTGAAACACATCTCATGGTGTTCCCTGTGTATCAAAACAAATATTATTGTCAAGAACTGTCACGTGTAGGCATACGCATGTTGGACGGAAACGTAACTGACCGCCAGGAGGGTGAAGCCTTTTCTTTCCGGCCTGAGTACATCGACATTTACTCCATTAGCTGGGGACCCACGGATGACGGAATGACGTACGGACAGCCGGGCCGGTTGGCGAAGTCGGCATTGGAGGCTGGGGCTACTAAGGTAAGGCGCACACTAGTGAGGTTTCAGGCATCAGACCCAGAAACTATTTGGTTACCGCCAATTAAAATGTTACCTTTCACCAGAGAGTATAGATGTATAGAGAGGGTTCACTTCCGCCAAATCGCGAAACTGGGTCGCTGCGGTAAACAATAATTGAAGAATTGAAAGAGACCGCCTTCACCAAAGATAGGGTGCATATCTGTTTACTGTGGTTTGTTCATGTTTTTGGGCTGATTGAAACTATTTAGAGCCGTTTGTAAGCTCCTACGCCCCGTGGGAATGCACAAACGGATTTTGTTTACCGCAGCGACCTACTTTCCGCTCCATGCTAACAGTGGTTTCGCAGAGCCTCCCGTGTCTCGCAGTGCAAATCAACCAATAGTGAAACCTCTATATATATATTATATACTCTCTGCTTTCGCTTCGCACATCACACACACACACACACACACAAACCCATGTGGGCTTCGAACAGGACGACCGTTTGCAGTATTACGGTAGCTAAATAATTTTTCAGACTGGGCAGCGTCAAAATCAATCGTGTGCGCTCGGCCTAAGCGCCTGCATTAACTCTGTGGAGTCTTAGCCTGAAGGTTTAGGTTTGAACCTCACTCATCACCGCATGTCAGCACGAGCAGGCTGGCCGTGTATAACGTCGGTGTAATTCTATGGCCGTCTAAGTGTCTTTTACAAACTTTTACAGGATTGCACAAGAACTGTATTTATTTCCCTCACTGGACGGAGTTGGTTCATTTTTAAAACATTATAATAATAGGAGACTGGAGGCTGCGGATTTAATATGGTTCCTCCGAAGGATGGTGAAAATACCATGCACAGAGAGAAAATCCAATGCAGAGGTGATCGAAATGGCAGGGTACAAACGATCCCTAATAAGGACAATCAGAAAGAGACAAATGAAATTCCTGGGACACATATGTAGGAAGAATGGGATCGAGAAACAAATGCTATGCGGTAAAATAGAGGGGCAGAGAAGCAGAGGACGACAAAGAACTACATACATTGACAGCCTCAACAACTATGCCACCAAAAAGTCGATAAGTATCAGCTGATAAGAATGACTGACAACAGAGAAGCCTGGCGTGCCATGGTCGTCGATGTCTGCTCCAGACCTGACACATGAAGAAGAAGAAGAAGAAGATAACAAAAAATCATATATCTTCAATACAGTGACATATTTTTTGCGCCAAAATGTACTATGCATTTAGAAATTTTAGATAGACGCTTATAGACCCATTTCACTTCCGCGTTACTGTTGTTTGCGGGGAGCCGAACGGCTTCGAAAACCACAGTGTAGGGCAAAAACCTCAACTTGCCTTATTGATGGCATCTGAATATGTGCACAATCTAAGCAAAGATGCATTTTTATGCCAGAACCAGCACGTAACGGGTTTGTACAGTTGGGTGCCCAACAAGAGAATGGCATCGTTCGATCGTTGTCCACCGCTTCCGCTCTACAAGTGGGGCACGGCCGCCATATTGTTGGCAAATCACGTGATATAGAGGAGGGTAAATTAAAAGGGTCTATAGCTCTTACAAAAAATGAAGTTAGATGGTTAGAGAATTACGCCGACCGTATATTCCTTTGTTGTATCACGTGAACCGTGACCATCAATGCAGAGGGTCATTCAAAGTGTGGAATTCGTAAGTAGAGACCTTCCTCAATCACTGCTGATCTAGCACTGGAAAAGTCCTGACAGTCTCTTGGCTGTCCGGGTTGTTTCCAAACATTTTAAAGCTGATATATTTTTGTGTTGTTGTTTTTAATTATTTTTTTTTATAAAATGATATTTTAGTTGATTACACCGCCCCCCCCCCCCCCCCCCGCCAAAAAAGGAAAAGTGTGTTATTGGGTTTTGTTGTTGTTCTTGTTGCTATTGCTGTTGTAGTGGTTTGTTGTTGTTGTTGTTTTGGGGGGTGGGGGTGGGGGGAGGGTATTTGATGCTTTACCGTATTAAAATGAGTAGCTGATATTGAATTATATTTCTTGTAACATTCTTCTTTTGTAAATCATAGAACGTCTTCTGCAGCTGCTACTGCTGCTAATCAGGATGATGATGATGATGATGATGATGATGAAGATGATGATGATGATGATGATGATGATGGTGATGGTGGATTCATATAGTTACGGCAGTTGTTGATGTTGTTCTTCACAGGGACGTGGTGGCAAAGGTTCAATCTATGTGTGGGCCGGAGGGAACGGTGGATACAGCAGCGACAACTGCAATGCTGACGGATTTGTGGCCAGTATTTATGCACTGAGTGTCAACAGCGTCAGCCAGGTACTGACATTAGGATCTGTTTCTTTATCGGTAGAATGGGCATGACGTCACAGTATTTTTGTTTTGTACTTCCGACACCCAAAAATGGCGGATAGATCAGCTGATGAGTGTAACTTCGAGATATAGAGCCTTTTCACTTCCGCGTTACGGTTGTTTGCGGGGAGCCGCACGGCTTCGAAAAGCACCTTTTCATCCTTTTCATTTACCGTCCTCCATATCACGTGATTTGCAAACAAAATGGCGACGTGCCCCACTTGTAGGGCGGAAGCGGTGGACAACAGTCGAACGATGCCATCCTCTTGTTGGGCACCCAACTGTACAAACCCGTTACGTGCTGGTTCTGGCATAAAAATGCATCTTTGCTTAGACTGTGCACATATTCAGATGCCGTCACTAAGGCAAGTGGAGGTTTTTGCCCTACACGGTGCTTCTCGATGCCGTGCGGCTCCCCGCAAACTAGTCCTAACGCGGAAGTGAAAAGGGGCTATATCTCGAAGTTACACTCATCAGCTGATCTATCCGCCATTTTTGGGTGTCGGAAGTACAAAACAAAAATACTGTGACGTCATGCCCATGGTCACATTCATTTTCATATCCGTCAAAAATTTAAAAAAATAATTAAATAAATGATAATTCCATTGTTTGCCACAATGTTTCAATGACCAAACCCATTGTTTACCCTCAATATTTCAATGACCAAACCCATTGTTTGCCATAATGTTTCAGTGACCAAACCCATTGTTTGCCTTAATGTTTCAATGACGAAACCCATTGTTGGCCTTAATGTTTCAATGACGAAACCAATTGTTGGCCTTAATGTTTCAATAACCAAACCCATTGTTGGCCTTAATGTTTCAATGACGAAACCCATTGTTGGCCTTAATGTTTCAATGACCAAACCCATTGTTGGCCTTAATGTTTCAATGACCAAACCCATTGTTGGCCTTAATATTTCAATGACCAAACCCATTGTTTGCCTTAATGTTTCAATGACGAAACCCATTGTTGGCCTTAATGTTTCAATGACCAAACCCATTGTTTGCCTTAATGTTTCAATGACCAAACCCATTGTTTGCCTTAATGTTTCAATGACCAAACCCATTGTTTGCCTTAATGTTTCAATGACCAAACCCATTGTTTGCCTTAATGTTTCAATGACCAAACCCATTGTTTACCCCCAATATTTCAATGACCAAACCCATTGTTTGCCTTAATGTTTCAATGACCAAACCCATTGTTTGCCTTAATGTTTCAATGACCAAACCCATTGTTTACCCCCAATATTTCAATGACCAAACCCATTGTTTGCCTTAATGTCTCAATGGCCAAACGCATTGTTTACCCCCAATGTTTCAATGACCAAGAAATTGTTTACACCCAATGTTTCAATGACCAAGAAATTGTTTACACCCAATGTTTCAATGCCCAAACCCATTGTTTGCCCAATGTTTCAAGGACCAAGAAATTGTTTACCACGAATATTTCAATAACCAAACCCATAGTTTGCCTTAATATTTCAATGACCAAATCCATTGTTTGCTCTCAATATTTCAATCACTGAACCCATTGTTTACCCCCAGTGTTTCAATGACCAAACCCATTGTTTTCCTTAATGTTTCAATGACCATTAAATTGTTTGCCTCCGATGTTTCAATGACCAAACCCATTGTTTACATCGAATGTTTCAATGACCAAACCCATTGTTTTCCTTAATGTTTCAATGACCATTAAATTGTTTGCCCCCATTGTTTCAATGACCAAACCCATTGTTTACTCCCAAGGTTTCAATGTCCAAACTCATTGTTTGCCCCCCCAAGGTTTCAATGACCAAACCCATGGTTTACACCGAATGTTTGAATGACCAAACCCATTGTTTGCCCCCAATGTTTCAGTGACCAAACCCATTGTTTAACCCAAGGTTCCAATGACCAAACCCATTGTTTACCCCCTGTGTTTCAATGACTACTCCCATTGTTTGATTCCCCCCTCCCCCGATGTTTCAATGGGATCTGTCCTATTGTTTGCCCCTAATTCCTTCGGTTCAAAGGAGAATTCAAGAGATCAGCTGTGTCTGATGGTGATCTCTCTTTATCTAGGTTACAAAGAGATTATTTTATGCATTGCTTGGACACGAAATGTTCCAGGCTTCATTAACCTTCACAAATTGATCAGAACAAAATTCTTATTCAGATTTTCACTCTCAATTCTCCATCCCGATCCCACCCACCGGACCCCTCTACCAGTTTGGTCACAAACCCAAATATGCCGAGAAATGCCCGGCCACATTAGCCTCTATCTACAGCAGCGGAAACAGGAAAGAGCTGAGAGTGGTAGGTATTTGATCATTTGTCTTCTGTGGAAGATGGGGGGGAGGGGGGGGGGGGGAGATAAAGAAGAATATGGTCACACAACATCACTGACTGGATAGGAAGGAGACTGAATAGAGTAAAGTGAGAGACTCCCTCCTTCGCACCTCTGAAACAAATGGTGCACACAGTTTGCACAGATCAGGGTCGAGATCCACGGCGTATTGCATGATAAGAATGATTGATATAATGATAAATGAATGATGCGGATTTGTTACACTGCCACTGCGACTAAAATAGCAACTACAGCAGCATAAAGCTGCGTTCTCATGTGTACGGAAATGGAAACTGCAAAAAAATCCCTCATATAATAAATGAAAGAGTGTTTCCAAGTGTACGGAAACGGCGTGCGGAAACGTTCTTTCTATTTCACTACTTGAAGGCTGTTTGACTTTTCCGTCGCCGTTTCCGTTTCCGTATACATGAGAACCCAGCTTAAATTAGCCAGAGCTTTCCTATGGCGATTGAAGTTATGATTACAACATATCGTCATGGTGCTGACCTTTTGGCCTAAGTCATTTTTTTTTTGCACTTCTGAGAAAATCGCAAAAAAAAACAACAACTTATTTATTCATTTGCACTGCAGTCAGAATTACACCAAAATGGCTATAGGTAAAAGTGGCCATCATCCACGTGGGCTGAAACAACTCCAGAACCAAACTGGCCTACGTCTATGAATGAGTTAGGTCATTACACTATACAGAAAGTTTTATTTCCAATTCCAGGATAATGGCTTGGCACTTTTGAATGATTTTTACATTAATAGATGCACCATGGATAGGGCAATGACGTAACAGGTACATTCTGTTTTGGCCTAAGTCTGACTTAGGCCAAAAGGTTAGCACCATGACCATAAGCAATTTCAATCAAGGCCTGCAGCGATAGCTGAACAGTGAACAAAATTCAATAGTTTTCCTACAGCTGGTGTTAGGGGGGCGTAGTGTTTTACATAGAAAGCTGTATCTGAACAGTGACCGTAACTCAGTATTCTCTCTATTTGGCTTTGGAATGAGACTACGTTCCCCCAACAACATCCTTTCCCTCTCCTGTATTGGCTGTGCAACTTGTTCGTGACGTCCGTGTTTTGGCCGCTAGGTGGCGGTACGAAATCTGTGAACGCTAAATGCGCTCGATGTCGCATGTTATTGTATCTAGCATCCTTGCTATCACACAATTACGCCAGGCAGAGGCTTGTGGTTCGGTCTTCCGCCATGCAGTACCGCCAAAGATACTAGAATTGACAAGACAGTTAGTGCTTTTAGCGAGCACAGATTTGGCACCGCCACCTAGCGGCAAACGCGCGGAAGTCATGAAAAGTGCCGTATTTACAAAACTAGATAGGGAAAATATTGAATTTTGTTCACTGTCCAGCTATCGCTATAGGCGTTGATTAACGTCACTTATTGTGGAATTATAATCTCAATCGCTATGAGAAAACTCTGCCTATTTTTCTTCTGTTTTACTCGCAGTAACACTGTCACAATTTGGATCGTAAATTTACCATTATATCAAGCATTCTTTTCATACTATGCGCCATGGACCCCGCCCTCGATCAGCGCGCAAATTGTGGGCACGGTTTTTTTGGTGGTGCAAAGAAGACAGTGTCTCATCTTATCGTTTCTAATACTACTACATGTAATAGCTTTGGTACCGCCTACCACCCTTTAGGATTATGATGAGCGGGGCACAGTAACATTGAGAATGAGCTGGACGAGTGCGCATGCTCGCACCTATCTCCCTCCTTCTCGTCGTCCTCGTGTTTGTTTCTTCTCTGTTCTGCTTCGTGCCGGTTACAGTTCTCTTTCCTCTTTCACACTTTCATCATCTTTATCATTGTCGTGAACGTCATCTTTGTCGGTTATTGTTGTCCACTGAACCAACAAGAGTGACACACAGACAGTCGGACAAACATGAAGACAGACAGACAGACAGACAGATCCACAGTTAAGTTGTTTCATTGATTCATGGGACCCAAAAGATGAGAGGAGACGAAGAGAAAGAAAAACGATTGTAATGATAACAAACAGTAAAGAAACGAAACAACTATAGTAAAAGATACCCGGGGTGGTTGGGCTTTGATTTTGTTGGAATTGTATTTCTCTCCTATCACTCCCTCTCCTCCTCGTACCACTCCCCCCTCTCATCTCCCCTCCCCCCAGGTCACCTCAGACCTACGACGCCGTTGTACGAGATTCAGCACTGGAACTTCAGCGGCCGCACCAATGGCTGCAGGACTTGTAGCTCTTCTCTTGGAATCAAAGTATCTTTGTTTGTCTGTCTGAGTTGATTATCTATCCCTCTGTTTGACTGTCCATCTGTCTGTTTGACCGAATGTTTGCATGCCCTTATATC
>OZ007567.1:116159680-116174680 GCA_963931925.1 Onchidella celtica | reverse complement strand
CGAAAATCCCTGGGATGTGGGTGTGTGGCTGCCATGCTCCTGAATTTGCTGGTCTGCACTGCAATCGATAAACACGCCACCGTGTGTGTGTGTGGGGGGGGGGAGGAAGACAGCATTATAAGAGGGATGAGTAAAGAGGTTAGATATGACAAACTCCGGTGTCGCTGATTGGTCAATGGAACATGTCAGACATATAAGTCGTGACCAGTCACTTCTGGCGACCTTGCAACAACTGTAGTTGACAATAGATCTTAAAAGAATTTTTTGTTGTTGTTGTTGTTTTAAAAAACGGGACCCAGAGAGGGATTGGTGTTGTACTGACGAGACCTAAATGATGTGTTCTTTAAGTCCGGTGCCGTGGTGCGGACACGGCGGGGAACACCTCGCTGAGAGCAAAATCGCAGTCTGATGTGTTTCTATAATATGTGCAGGACGTCATTGGGGCCCTGCCAAGGTAGTGATGAGGTTCTGCCAAGGTCGTGTGTTGTGAGAATCTCATACAGAACATATTCAGGCTGATATACCCGAGAAAACAATCAACATCCGCGCTGTAGTAAGAATATTTGACATGGTGAAGCATTTCTTTCATGTCCCAGCCAACATTCCTACATCAATCTGACGTAGGTTTGCACAGGATTTCCACAGGGTTGATAGACTTGCCGTAGGTTCTCTCCATCAAACTGACGTCGGCCCGATGACATAATCAGTATATTATGTATGTAGGAACGACGTCAATTCTATGTGAAAATTTGACGTCAATCCAACACATTATGATTTCTGTACAGTTACTGGCTGGGATGTTGTTAAGTAGGGTTGGGCGGTACCTGCACTTTTTCCAGTGTCGCGACTCCCGACTCCGACATCATAACTTCTCGTTGGAGCCGACACCGACACCGATTCCGACTCCAATGACGTCACACGTCCTTGCTGAAAGATTCCGACACTGGTGTCGACACTGACCTCGAGGAAATGACGTCACAACTCCATCGCTACCACCCTACATGTCGACTCCGTCACCCGACTCCGGCATTGACCCTGAGAATTTGCATGATGCAAAGGCGAACAGTCAAACTTCAATTTGCGGTCTGGTAATGTGATGTTTGCACGTACTAAATGTAAATCAAGCAGTGGTGCTGAAAAGGAAAACCAGAGAGCCGCCGCAGTGTCGTCACTAGTGCCGATACCGGTACCAAGTTCTGGTGTCGGAGTCGCAAGGTGAAGGTCAGTACCTAAGGAGTCGACACTGGTGTCGGAACCGTGCCCAGTACCAATGTTAAGCGTTTGTTTGTTTTTCATTTTGATGACACATGATCACAGGTCTGTCTGTGCCGGCAGGTACTGTAACACCTTTGATGACACCCCGGCCCCACGACAACCACACCATGGAAGACATGACCTGGGAATACAAAAGTACTCACACCTGGGCCGAGCGGCCGGCGGGGACGTGGATACTTCGAGTGGTCGATACGGTCAGTTGGTGGTCACTCGCTCATACATTCCTAAAAAGTAAACAAAGTACCTGTACAAACCTTGTGTAGCTTGACATGCTATTAACGTTCGCAAAACATAAGAACTTGTGCTGAGATGGGGCTACATGTCATTTCTTAAATTTTAGCAATGAAGCTTGGAACCATTTCCGATATCCGACATCATTATGAATATACTTTTTTTTATATACGGGTATCTTACTATACTTGAGCTAGAGGGTGAACATGTAAGCTGCTAAAACTTCGCGACTACGCCATCAAAAATTATGAAACTTGGTATTCGGCATAAATTTTTGACGAAGAGTTACATGGACTCATTCATTTGGAACCAGATCAGCCTTTATTATTATTTACATTAATTATTTTTGAGCCGCAAAAACAGAGACGTATTTTCATTGGATAGAACCGAACAACGTGACCGGAAATTGCGTCCTTGACCTCTCTATACACATTGGCGGTCGAAAAGCAATGTAATCCCATCTGTGTGTTTCTACACAGGTTCTATTAGTCATTGCATTGAATCTAAATGCTGCAGATCTAGAAATATGTTGGGCTTCCTATAAAGAATCTGCAAGATCTATCCTGCGCGGGTCGGCTGGTAAGGTTAATTACCTTTAAAAAAGGGAGAGAGGGAGAGAGAGAGAGAGAGAGAGAGACAGAGAGAGAGGGAGAGAGAGAGAGAGAGAGATAGAGAGAGAGAGACAGAGAGAGAATCAGGGAAAGAAACATGAATGAACATCTTCATTTTCAGTTTCATTTTTGCTTTCAAGTTTTCGACCCACAAACCATCTGATCTTGGGTCATTCTGCATGCTGATATTGCAAAGAATTTTCAGGTTTAATATCTTTATTCTTTTAAACAAAAAATAAAAAAATAAAAAAGTTACTTTTTGACCCGCTTATCTGGTGCAAACCAACTGAAGCAGTCGCGGAAATACCTAAATCTTAAGATCGAGCACAGGCCGCTACCTGGGCAAAATTAAAAGAAAATTTTCCCTACCACACCCTCTCCCTCCCCCCTCCTCATCCCCCCCTCAACCCCCCTCCTCCCCCCAAAACCGCCGACCGGCGCTACACCGTTCCGACGACGTGTTTGCTCCAGTTGTAACTGGGCTGCAATAACACTAAGGCAAACTTCCCAAAATGGGATTAAAGAACTATACAAAATACAAAATACAAGTTACAATATAAAGAATACAGAATACAAAATACAGAATACAAGATACAAAATGCAAAAGACGAATACAAAATACAAAATACAGAATACAGAATACAAAATACAAAATACAGAATACAAAATGCAGAATACAGAATACAGAATACAAAATACAAAATACAAAATACAGAATACAGAATACAAAATACAGAATACAAGATACAAAATGCAAAGTACAGAATACAAAATACAGAATACAGAATACAAAATACAAAATACAGAATACAAAATGCAGAATACAGAATACAAAATACAAAATACAAAATACAAAATACAGAATACAGAATACAGAATACAAAATACAAAATACAAAATACAAAATGCAGAATACAAAATCCAAAAATCAAAATACAAAATACAAACAATACCCAAAAAAAAAACAGAAAACCCATGAAAATGGTGACATTCACAACAAAACCTTTTTTCAAGGGATCTTTTTTTGAAACACAACATTTTTGTGGATTTCGTTCATGGAACTTTTCTTGAGACACAAATGTTGTTCCTTTTTTTTTTTTTTTTGTAAACTTTTTATTTTCTCCTTTCGTTTTATAAACTTTCTTCAAACACAAAAGATGTAGGCCTATACAGAGACGATCATGGGATCCAGTGTTTAGATTTAATAACAATAACAGTAATCCACAGCATTCATATCCCTTTAACAGCCAGATTCTAAGTGCTTTACAACATTTATATCATAATAATCACACACACAGTACACAGACATATTCAGGTGAAAACAAAAAATGAACATTCAGAGTGTAAAAAGATAACTCTTCAGCTGATGTTTAAAAGTCATAAAATTTTCAGTCTCTCTCAAAGACAGAGGCAGAGAATTCCAAATCTGAGGCCTTTGATAAGAAAAAGAGTTTTCACTCGTAGTTTTAAGGGACATCTTAGGAATTTTAAACTTTTTAGTGTCAGCAGATGATCTAAGATGCCATGATGGTACATGGGGAGTCAAAAGATCAGCTAAATAAGTTGGTGCGTTTTTGTACATACATGAATTTTTGTGATTTCTGTCCTCAGGGTCTGGGAGGAAATCCTAACACAGTGAAGAGTGCTGAGCTCCTGTTGTACGGCACTACAGAACAACCCGAGTATCAGAAAAATCGGACCAAAAATTGTCAGTTCTCCAGCCGGAGATCTCCCGTAGGTTTCCAACTTTTACGTGTTCTAACCATTACATTTTTAAGATCTGTGTAAGGGCAAACTAAGCATGGTGGAGGAAGTAGGACTTAACCAATGTACCTCTTAGCTGCGCAGTTGTTGCATTGGTGCCATGTCAAACCGTTGAACAAAATTTTGAATGTCACTTAACTTTAAATTTAAAATATTTTTTGCTGAAAGCATCAGAAGTTCCTCTCAGTGATTGGGAACAATTAGAGGGAACGTTGGACTTAACGCTCTGATAGATGCGTAGCTCATTCTACTTCTGGCAAAATATGATCTGTATAAGCATTGTTTTAAATGGTATGTTGAAGTCTTTGTTGACGGAAGATCTCTGCCCTGGGCATTTGCACCTAATTTTTTTTTTTTTAATGGTATAGAAGGCGCCTGCTTAATTACTGTTAATTCTTTAGAGTGCAGGTCCGCTGGTGTGATTTTTTTTCGTACTCACATTACCAAATTCAGGAGCGGGCAGCATCAGACCCCCAAATACAGAACATCGGTTATGGGATTTCTCGTCCTACCGAATACTGCCATGGGTGCTGCAATCTCTGGACTGTGCACCTTAACCCTAAAATGACTCTGAACGTCAACGAAAATCCCTGTAATATGTAGGAGCTGTTGCTGCCACGCTCCTGAATTTGGTAAAGTGAGTACGAAAAAAAAATAACCCGGCCCGCTCTACGCCTTGGAGATCATTCATTCTCACACCAGATTCTTATAGACTCAATGAGATTTAAAATGACAAGGAATTAATTTTACAGCTTTGACTCATCCCCACCCCCCCCCCTTTCCCCGAACCCCACTTTTTTTGTGCACAGGATGCGCTACTGTTTCCCTGGGCAGAGGAAGATAAAGTTGTCGAGCGACAAATCCTATTCTAGCCTTCTGGTATGTTTCATGTTCTAACGCTGGTAAGGTCCTAGACGTGAGGACAAGGGGAGGGAAGTGGGTATTCAGACCCTTTCATGGGTAAACTGGAACGGGAAAACTGGGCGTTACACACCGTTACACACAGACTATGACCAATTCAGAAAAAAGTCCCATCATCTGGATCTATTTGGTTGCGGTGGTGACTGTAGTCGAGGATTGCCGCTGCCCCCGACACCACTACCACCAGTATCATTATCATCGTGGTTATCTTCCTCATCATCGTCACCATCATCATTATCACTGTCAGCGTTATCACGCCCACCAACAGCAGCATCACTCTACAAGTAACATAACACAGCGTGGACAAACATGGCGATTTTATATCTCTCCCCCTCCACGAGTTATAGAGCACAAACTTCTCCTGTATCTTTGTCAGATAGTTAATTATTTGGTCAGTCAGTCAGTCAGTCAGTCAGTCACTTAGTTAGTTAGTTAATTAGTCAATCAGTCTGTCAGACAGTCAGTTATTTAGTTAGTTAGTTAATTAGTCAGTCAATCTGTCAGACAGTCAATCAATCAGCCAGTATGTCGATCACTTAGTTGGTATGTTCGTTAGTTAGTTAGTTATTGGTTGGTTGGTTGGTTGGTTGGTTGGTTGGTTGGTTGGTTGGTTGGTTGGTTAGCTGGTTAGTTGGTTGATTGGTTGATTGGTTGGTTAGCTGGTTGGTTGGTTGATTGGTTGGTTGGTTGGTTGGTTGGTTGGTTAGCTGGTTGGCTGGTTGGTTGGTTGGTTGGCTGGTTGATTGGTTGATTAGTTGGTAGGTTGGTTGATTGGTTGGTTGGTTGATTGGTTGGTTGGTTGGTTGGCTGATTGGTTGATTAGTTGGTAGGTTGTTTGATTGGTTGGTTGGTTGGTTGGTTGATTGGTTGGTTGGTTGGTTGATTGGTTGGTTGGTTGGTTGATTGGTTTGTTGGTTGGTTGATTGGTTAGTTGGTAGGTTGGTTGATTGGTTGGTTGGTTGGTTGGTTGGTTGGTTGGTTGGTTGGTTGGTTGGTTGGTTGGTTGGTTGGTTAGGTAGTTCGTTAGTGTGCATATGCGAGCGTACGACCGGGCGTGTGTGTTTCTCTATGTATGGAAAGAAAATATGCTTGAAAATGAGCACAAAAAGTTACCAATTTTCTACCATACCAACATTTCTAGTGACCAAACAAAACAAAACAAAAAAATAGGAAGGGTATCTCTGTCTTTGAATCATATTTTATTTCCAGATGCTACATGACTGAAATAACAGAAACCATTCGGAAATTATCGGACTTTGCAATGAGACTTTGTGGTGACGTCAACAGTTGTCAACTTGCGCCTTTTCCCCGGGACAGTGGCGTAGTCCTGAAGCTATGGCAATCTAAACCCAGCACCACCGTCTCCCCTTTTCAAAACATGAAATTTGAACCTCGAGATTGTACTCTTTACCTGGAATATGCATAATTAATCAACACTGGTTTAAAATTACAGGGCTGCAAAAATAATCAAATGCTCCTGTCTCGACATTGTTGATTTTTTTTTTTGTTGGATTTATTTAGCTTTCTTTTGTTACGAAATTGGCACGCAAATCCCCTTATTAATGCCAGGTATATTTTTTTTAAGAAAAAGTATATTATGTAGGTATAGAAAGAAAAAGTATATTACATAGATTTATCACTCTAATAATGAACTCCGTATTGTTAGGTACAGACCCTTTTCATTTACCGTCCTCCATATCAGGTGATTTGCAAACAAAATGGCGGCGTGCCCCACTTGTAGGGCAGAAGCGGTGGACAACAGTCGAACGATGCCACCCTCTTGTTGGGCACCCAACTGTACAAACCCGTTACGTGCTGGTTCTAGCATAAAAATGCATCTTTGCTTAGACTGTGCACATATTCAGATGCCATCAATAAGGCAAGTGGAGGTTTTTGCCCTACACGGTGCTTTCGAAGCCGTGCGGCTCCCCGCAAACAACCGTGACGCGAAAGTGAAAAGGGTCTATACATTGTACCTTGGCAACTGACGCCGCCAATCAACTATGCAAGGTGTTCCGATAGTCGTTACGTTTTGTTCTCATCTTGATCTGCAGATCAGACAAAGCGAATGTTTACGACTTTGGGTTTATTTGTCTTTTTTCATCCATCACTTCTCTCGCCGTAGTAATGCCTACAAAAATAATGGCTGGGTCTGGGGTGATTTTAAATGAACATTTATTCCCATCGTGAAAAACTAGAAAAATTTAGCGACTCCCTAGTGCGTGACATATTCATTTTAACCCTCTAATGCCCAGACATAATATATCCGCTTAACCAACATACAAATTCCGAATCTTACAAAGCTAACATAAAATGGTACATGGTCAAATGAATGTAGAAATATAAATATTTTTTCACGGAAAATCATTATTTGTTGATATATTAAGAAATGTTAAAATTCAAGAACCTTGGGCTTTGGTTACGTGTTTCAGATATATGGAATGCTGGGCACTAGAGGGTTAATGTCAGCTGACAAAAAATTTGCTCCTTTTTACATGACCAGAACAAAGAGGAAAGGGGGGGGGGGCAGAGTGCTGAGCCAGTTGGCACGGGTCTACAATTTGTAAGGGGGGGGGGGCTATTCCCCCTGGTAGAGACAAAGACAAGGCCGGGGAGGGGGAGTGTAAAGAATATTGATACTGTGAAGAAAAAAAAAAACGTCAATGGCGATATTTCAACCCAAACTATTCATGCTTTAAAGAAGATTCATAAACGATTAACAAAGATAAGATATAAAAATACGTACACATCATTAACATAATAGTAGAAAACAAGATTTAGGGGAAAACCCAGCTAGTTGAATGTAGGTCAGTCATCAAATAGAGTGGTGAGTGGAGAAGGTGAGGCAATCAACTGGCCATGAGTAAAGCTGAGACTACTCATATCAACTGGCTAGTACACAATGCAATGTTTGTCTCACTTGAGAGCAAGGTTAAGGTCATAGAATTTGGGAATTTTAGTAAAACTGGCGAAGCCTATTATCATACCCAGACATAAATCATAAAATTATATGCATTTAGCACGTACCAATTACACAAATACTTGGTGAGCACTTTGAACTGGTGGCCTACATTTCCCCTCTGGCCTGAGTCTACTACAAGGTCAGCACGGACCTGCTTTTTCCGCAGTGAAAATACATGAAATCTTCGTAGTCACAGTTCAAAGCTGGAACCTTGAGGTAGAGAAAATGGAGAAACTTTAAACTCAAATCTTTCATCATCATCATCATCATCATCATCTTTCTTTCTCTCTCTCTCTCTCTCTCTCTCTCAATCTCTCTCTCTCCATCTCTCTCTCCATATCTCTCTCTCTCCATCTCTCTCTCTCTCTATCTATCTCTCTATCTCTCTCTCTCTCTCTCCATATCTCTCTCTATCTCTCTCTTTCTCTCTCTCTCTATCCCTCTCTCTCTCTATCACTCTCTATATCTCCCTCCCCCCTCTCTCTCTCCATCTCTCTCTCTCTCTATCTCTCTCTTTCTCTCTCTCTCTCTCCATATCTCTCTCTCTCTCCATATCTCTCTCTATTTATCTCTCTCTATATCTCTCTCTCTATCTCTCTCTATCTATCTCTCTCTCTCTCTATCTCTATATCTATCTCAATCTCTTATATCTCTCTCTCTCTCTCCATATCTGTCTCTCTATTTATCTCTTTCTCTATCTCTCTCTCTATCTCTATATCTCTCTCTCTATCTCTCTATTTCTCTCTCTCGATCTCTCTCTATCTATCTCTCTATCTATCTATCTCTCTCTTTCTCTCTATCTCTCTCCATCTACCTCCCTACCTCTCTCTCTCTCGATCTCTCTCTCTCTATCTCTCTCTCTCTCTATCTATCTCTCTCTATCTCTCTGTCTCTTTCTCTATCTATTTCACTCTCTATCTCTATCTATCTATCTCTCTCTATCTATCTATCTCTATATCTATCTTTATCTCTCTCTATCTCTCTCTCTATATTTCTCTCTCGATATCTCTCTCTATCTCTCTCTATCTCTCTATCTCTCTCTCTATCTCTCTCTCTCTATATATATATATCTCCCTCTATCTCTCTCTATCTCTCTATCTCAATTACTCACTCTCTCTCACTCTCTCTCTCTCTCTCTCTCTCTTTCTCCCTCTCTCTCTCTCTCTCTCTCTCTGTCTCTCGTCCAAGCAGTCCAAGAATGCTCTCGGAAACTCAAATCAAACTCCCCTCCCCCTTACCCCCCCCCCCACCCACCCACCTACCGACACATGCACACAAACACGCATATATATGTACTATTATTTGTTTAGTTTTGTTTGTTTTAGTGGCATTTCGTAAGTTCTTCAGTCAGTTTTTTTTTTGCCAGACTCACGAGAAGCGGCAACCTGTTTAATCAATGGACTTCGCTTGTCTTGGGACAGCCTGGGCTAATTTACCGCCCTTTACACACGTCATCTTATTGTCGCCCCTGTGCGACCACTTATTACAATGAATGGCTCATTTCACCGCCGGCTCGACCAATCAGCATTCAGCTTTCCCCTGTCATGGCGTATCCCTAAAGCCTTGCATTCATCCGGTCACCGGAAGCGTCTCTTAAGGGGGCGCTGGCAGACTAAGTTACACAGCCATTGGTGCATTGACGCGGCCGGAAACAGCCGCTGAAATCCGCCGACGTGATTAGAAAAAAAGAAGAAAATTAATTGTATGGATGTGTTCCCTCTTCTCTCTTACACCGCTAGCGCAGGCGTTACAGAAATACATTTTGTCACATTGTTTTAAATATGGGGAAGAACAAATCACTAATTATTGTTTCAAAGAAAATTATAAAATCAAAATATTCAACTGAGCAAACTAATGCTTGTAAGATGATGAGACGGGAAAAAAGAACTGCTGTTTTATCTTCCAATGGCAATCATGATTGTGACTGAGCCCTTTACAGTTCTTTTCTTCTCTGTAAACAAACTTAAATGGCATTATTTTCTTACGCAATGGATGATTATAGTTGATTACAGTTACCATAAGATAATGTAGCTGCCAGAAATTTTCCTTCTGTAATTTGTTCTCAATTTTAACAGCCTCTGGGTACGCCCCTCCACCCCCTCCCAACAGCAACAACAACTACCAAACATGCACCCTCCACGTATGGATAGGAGTGAGTGGCGAATTAATAAATGCTAGAAATCTGCATAAAGCTTTCCTTTAACTAACTTTGGACTTAGCAAAATGTTGGTGGATGCGATGTCTCCGAAAATAGATAAATTAATAAATGAAGAAATTAATAAATAAATAAACGCATAACTAACTTAATAAATATTTTTTTATAAAAAAAAAAAGACGTCTGGCACAGGCAACGCTGGGTGCATCAGCTAATTATGGTTATAAAGCGCTCAGACACAGTGGCTTCGGTTTCATTTTGATTTCGGTTTGCTTTCTGTAGTTTTGCCGGAAGACATTAGTCTCAGTGAGGAGGGAAAGGAGACAAAAGCGTTTAAAGAGACGCAGTGAACGTTATTGACATTTTCTCGACTATTCGGCAAAGCGAAACTGACCTCATTTGGGAAAACTGCTGAAAGCCAACCGAAACACTGTGTGTGTGGGCTCTAGAACATTGACATAAACGACTTCATTCAACAAGTCCTGCCTTAAGTTCAGGAATGTTCAAACTATGGCCGTTGTCCACATATGCCGGTCCGTGGAAATGAACGTGTACAAGTCTCAAGATTAATTTCAAGGATAGTTTCGTTTCTTCAGCATGGTTAGTTTTTTCCTTCTTCTCTTGTTGTTTCTTGGTGTCAAGATGTCCCTGATGATGAGTGAACAATGTGAAATCCAATTGAGGGGGGGTGGAGGTGGGGGAGAGGGGGGGGGGGGGAGTCAGTTAAGTTTGTAACAAATGTAAGAAAGAATGCGATGTACAAGAGTCACCTGTAGAGATGTACAAGAGTGACCTGTAGAGATGTACAAGGGGGACCTGTAGAGATGTACAAGAGTCACCTGTAGAGATGTACAAGAGTGACCTGTAGAGATGTACAAGAGTCACCTGTAGAGATGTACAAGGGGGACCTGTAGAGATGTACAAGGGGGACCTGTAGAGATGTACAAGAGTCACCTGTAGAGATGTACAAGGGGGACCTGTAGAGATGTACAAGGGGGAACTGTAGAGATGTACAAGGGGGACCTGTAGAGATGTACAAGAGTCACCTGTTGGGATGTACAAGAGTGACCTGTAGAGATGTACAAGGGGGACCTGTACAGATGTACAAGGGGGACCTGTAGAGATGTACAAAGGGTACCTGTAGAGATGTACAAGGGGGACCTGTAGAGATGTACAAGAGTGACCTGTAGAGATGTACAAGGGGGACCTGTAGAGATGTACAAGGGGGACCTGTAGAGATGTACAAGAGTGACCTGTAGAGATGTACAAGGGGGACCTGTAGAGATGTACAAAGGGTACCTGTAGAGATGTACAAGGGGGACCTGTAGAGATGTACAAGAGTGACCTATAGAGATGTACAAGGGGGACCTGTAGAGATGTACAAGGGGGACCTGTAGAGATGTACAAGAGGGACCTGTAGAGATGTACAAGAGTGACCTGTAGAGATGTACAAGGGGGACCTGTAGAGATGTACAAGAGTGGCCTGTAGAGATGTACAAGGGGGACCTGTAGAGATGTACAAGAGTGACCTGTAGAGATGTACAAGGGGGACCTGTAGAGATGTACCAGAATGACCTGTAGAGATGTACAAGAATGACCTGTAGAGATGTACAAGGGGGACCTGTAGAGATGTACAAGGGGGACCTGTAGAGATTTACAAGAATGACCTGTAGAGATGTACAAGAATGACCTGTAGAGATGTACAAGAGGGACCTGTAGAGATGTACAAGAGGGACCTGTAGAGATGTACAAGGGGGACCTGTAGAGATGTACAAGAATGACCTGTAGAAATGTACAAGGGGGACCTGTAGAGATGTACAAGAATGACCTGTAGAGATGTACATGAGCGACCTGTAGAGATGTACAAGAGGCACCTGTAGAGATATACAAGGGGGACCTGTAGAGATGTACAAGAGGGACCTGTAGAGATGTACAAGAGGGACCTGTAGAGATGTACAAGAGGGACCTGTAGAGATGTACAAGAATGACCTGTAGAGATGTACAAGAGGTACCTGTAGAGATGTACTAGGGGGACCTGTAGAGATTTACAAGAGGGACCTGTAGAAATGTACAAGAGGGACCTGTAGAGATGTACAAGAATGACCTGTAGAGATGTACAAGAGGGACCTGTAGAGATGTACAAGAATGACCTGTAGAGATGTACAAGGGGGACCTGTAGAGATGTACCAGAATGACCTGTAGAGATGTACAAGAATGACCTGTAGAGATGTACAAGGGGGACCTGTAGAGATGTACAAGGGGGACCTGTAGAGATATACAAGAATGACCTGTAGAGATGTACAAGAATGACCTGTAGAGATGTACAAGAGGGACCTGTAGAGATGTACAAGAGGGACCTGTAGAGATGTACAAGGGGGACCTGTAGAGATGTACAAGAATCACCTGTATAGATGTACAAGGGGGACCTGTAGAGATGTACAAGAATGACCTGTAGAGATGTACATGAGGGACCTGTAGAGATGTACAAGAGGTACCTGTAGAGATGTACTAGGGGGACCTGTAGAGATTTACAAGAGGGACCTGTAGAAATGTACAAGAGGGACCTGTAGAGATGTACAAGAGGGACCTGTAGAGATGTACAAGAATGACCTGTAGAGATGTACAAGAATGACCTGTAGAGATGTACAAGACGGACCTGTAGAGATACACAAGAGGGACCTGTAGAGATGTACAAGAATGACCTGTAGAGATGTACAAGAGGGACCTGTAGAGATGTACAAGAATGACCTGTAGAGATGTACAAGAATGACCTGTAGAGATGTACGAGGGACCTGTAGAGATGTACAAGAATGACCTGTAGAGATGTACAAGAATGACCTGTAGAGATGTACAAGAGGGACCTGTAGAGATGTACAAGAATGACCTGTAGAGATGTACAAGAATGACCTGTAGAGATGTACAAGAATGACCTGTAGAGATGTACAAGAGGGACCTGTAGAGATGTACAAGAATGACCTGTAGAGATGTACAAGAGGGACCTGTAGAGATGTACAAGAGGGACCTATAGAGATGTACAAGAATGACCTGTAGAGATGTACAAGAATGACCTGTAGAGATGTACAAGAATGACCTGTAGACATGTACAAGAGTGACCTGTAGAGATGTACAAGAGGGACCTGTAGAGATGTACAAGAATGACCTGTAGAGATGTACAAGAGGGACCTGTCGAGATGTACAAGAGGGACCTGTAGAGATGTACAAGAGGGACCTGTAGAGATGTACAAGAATGACCTGTGGAGATGTACAAGAATGACCTGTAGAGATGTACAAGAGGGACCTGTAGAGATATACAAGAGGGACCCGTAGAAATGTACAAGAATGACCTGTAGAGATATACAAGAGGGACCTGTAGAGATGTACAAGAATGACCTGTTGAGATGTACAAGAATGACCTGTAGAGATGTACAAGAGGGACCTGTAGAGATGTACAAGAATGACCTGTAGAGATGTACAAGAATGACCTGTAGAGATGTACAAGAATGAACTTTAGAGATGTACAAGAGGGACCTGTAGAGATGTACAAGAATGACCTGTAGAGATGTACAAGAGGGACCTGTAGAGATGTACAAGAGGGACCTATAGAGATGTACAAGAATGACCTGTAGAGATGTACAAGGGGGACCTGTAGAGATGTACAAGGGGGACCTGTAGAGATTTACAAGAATGACCTGTAGAGATGTACAAGAATGACCTGTAGAGATGTACAAGAGGGACCTGTAGAGATGTACAAGGGGGACCTGTACAGATGTACAAGAATCACCTGTAGAGATGTACAAGGGGGACCTGTAGAGATGTACCAGAATGACCTGTGGAGATGTACATGAGGGACCTGTAGAGATGTACAAGAGGTACCTGTAGAGATGTACTAGGGGGACCTGTAGAGATTTACAAGAGGGACCTGTAGAAATGTACAAGAGGGACCTGTAGAGATGTACAAGAGGGACCTGTAGAGATGTACAAGAATGACCTGTAGAGATGTACAAGAATGACCTGTAGAGATGTACAAGACGGACCTGTAGAGATATACAAGAGGGACCTGTAGAGATGTACAAGAATGACCTGTAGAGATGTACAAGAGGGACCTGTAGAGATGTACAAGAATGACCTGTAGAGATGTACAAGAATGACCTGTAGAGATGTACAAGAGGGACCTGTAGAGATGTACAAGAATGACCTGTAGAGATGTACAAGAATGACCTGTAAAGATGTACAAGGGGGACCTGTAGAGATGTACAAGAATGACCATTAGAGATGTACAAGAATGACCTGTAGAGATGTACAAGAGGGACCTGTAGAGATGTACAAGAATGACCTGTAGAGATGTACAAGAGGGACCTGTAGAGATGTACAAGAGGGACCTATAGAGATGTACAAGAATGACCTGTAGAGATGTACAAGAATGACCTGTAGAGATGTACAAGAATGACCTGTAGAGATGTACAATAGTGACCTGTAGAGATGTACAAGAGGGACCTGTAGAGATGTACAAGAATGACCTGTAGAGATGTACAAGAGGGACCTGTAGAGATGTACAAGAATGACCTGTAGAGATGCACAAGAATGACCTGTAGAGATGTACAAGAGGGACCTGTAGAGATGTACAAGAATGACCTGTAGAGATGTACAAGAATGACCTGTAGAGATGTACAAGAATGACCTGCAGAAATGTACAAGAGGGACCTGTAGAGATGTACAAGAATGACCTGTAGAGATGTACAAGAGGGACCTGTAGAGATGTACAAGAGGGACCTATAGAGATGTACAAGAATGACCTGTAGAGATGTACAAGAATGACCTGTAGAGATGTACAAGAATGACCTGTAGAGATGTACAGGAGTGACCTGTAGAGATGTACAAGGGGGACCTGTAGAGATGTACAAGAGGGACCTGTAGAGAGGTACAAGAGGGACCTGTAGAGATGTACAAGAGGGACCTGTAGAGATGTACAAGAATGACCTGTAGAGATGTACAAGAATGACCTGTAGAGATGTACAAGAGGGACCTGTAGAGATGTACAAGAATGACCTGTAGAGATGTACAAGAATGACCTGTAGAGATGT